>CM033644.1:81848359-81864345 GCA_019512145.1 Engystomops pustulosus | reverse complement strand
CCTAAGGCTATCTCTCCACTATCTCTCCCTTAGCCTGACCTGCCCCCCACTTTAACTCCTCCTCCCTAAGGCTATCTCTCCACTTTCCCTCCCTTAGCCTGACCTGCCCCCACTTTAACTCCTCCTCCCTAAGGCTATCTCTCCACTTTCCCTCCCTTAGCCTGTCCTGCCCCCTCTTTAACTCCTCCTCCCTTAGGCTATCTCTCCACTTTCCCTCCCTTACCCTGCCCCTACTTTAACTCCTCCTCCCCTACACTCTCTCTCCACCCCTTAACTTTTTTCCCAACACTTCCTCTTCCCTTTAGCTTTAACCCCCCCCATATGCCTTACTCTCCAAGTAGACTGTACCACACACACTTTTTTTCCCAACACTTCCTCTTCCCTTTAGCTTTAATCCCCCCCCCATATGCCTTACTCTCCAAGTAGACTGTACCACACACACTTACCTTAAGGATGAGCTCCTTGGATATGTCATTTTCAGAGGACATCATCATGTGGCACCGACGGGATTCGAACCCACGACCTTGAGCACGGCAGGCGAGACATGCCTAATTGAAGAGGCTCTGGGAAAACATCCATTTCTGCAAGTCTACATGCAGCACTGATGGGATTCGAACTCACGACCTTGAGCATGGCAGACAGGAGCATTACCAGTGAGCTACACAGAGATGCACCTTTTTTTTGGAGATCTTTTTTTGCTATAAAATTAAATCAACTGCTTTATTGGAGATCTTTTTTTGCTATAAAATTAAATCAACTGCTTTATATAAAAAAAAAAAAAAAAAAAAAAAAAAAAAACATTAAGCGCACCTTATTACATAGTCTCTGGCTTAAGGCTCGGGAAAAACATGGTTGCCCCCCCCATTGTTGCAAGTCACATGCCCAAAGCAACTGATGGGATTTCGAAACTCCCACAACCTTGAGCCCCCAAATGGGCAAGACAGGAAGCCCATTAACCCAGTGAGCTTACAACACAGAGTCTTTTTGCCCAAAAAAACAAAACCCAAAAAACCTTTTTTGGGAGATCTTTTTTTTTTTTTTGCTTCATCAAATTTAAAATCAACTTCTTTATATAAAAAACAAAAAAACAAAAAAACAAAAAAAAAAAAAAAACAATTAGATCGCAACGCACCTTATTACATAGGTCTCTGGTTGCCCCTTTTCCGATTCCACCCACTGTCCCCCTTTCCTAGGTAACACTGACCAGGTGTCGAACCAATTTCCCTGAGCATGGGCAAAAGGCCGAAGAAAACATTACGGGGTACGATCTAAGACCTCTCCACATCCTTCCTAACCAGATCATCTTACTCCTCCCCCCTCCCCTTCCCCTTGCTTTGACTCATCTTTTATTGTCCCTTTCACCCCATGGTGGCTGTGGTTGTCTATTCTCTCTCCATTTGGTAAGGGTTCCCCCGCCTTCGTGCCTCAAGTCCCCCGTGAAGTTCGATCCCGCCCAGTGCAAAAACCAAAAATATAAATATATGATTTTAATGTCCCCCCCAATGAAAAACCCACCGTGTCCTGTGGTAAACAAAAACCATTGGGTAGGTTTGGTTAAAAAAATGTATGGGTGGGCTGGAATGTGTGTTGGGGTACAAACAGGTTTTTAAGGGGGAGGGGAGTCACCAGTGGGGAGCTATGGGCAGGGAGGAGTTTTAGAAAGTGGGAACGAGGGAGGGAAATTGGGGTTGTCCCCCAGGGTTTGTACAGGAGGAGGAGTCCCCCCAAAATAGGGGGTTTGAAACTAAGGCTTTGTGGTGAAGGGAGGGGAAGGAGGAGGAGGGAAAGTGAGGGGGGGGGTCCAGGTAAAGGAGGAGGAGGGTCGCAGTGTTTTAAAAAGTAGGAAGTAGCCAAATAAGCGGGGGTACAAGGTGTGTTGGGGATGAGGAGGGGGGGAAAGTCTTCTTGGGTGCCCTTTACTTTGGTTTTGTTTTTTACCCTTCTCGCGCTCTTCTTGCACTTCCCCAAATTAGGGGGGTAAAAGCAAGGCCCCTTGTTGTAAAGTAAGTGAAAAGGGAAATTAGAGGAGGAACGGGAATTTGAGTGTGGGTGCTTTGTGTTTTAAACCCTGTCCCGTCTTCGTGAAAAGTCAAAATTAGGGGGTTAAACAAGGCCAAGGTAGGAAAAAGGGAACATTGTGTGGTTTCTCCCTTTTCCATGAGAGGAGCCAAATAGGGTACCATGCTTTTGGTATGACCTTGGAGAGTATGGCTTCTTTACTTTTTTTTGATTGGGTATTCCCGGTTTTCCTTTCTGCTTTGAGGCGAGTGGGAATGTTTTATTTTGGGGTGTCCCTTTTGAAGAGGAAATCAAAAGTGGGGGGGTAGCAGGCAATGGATTCAATTGGGGAAACGGTGGGGGTGTGGTGATGCCAGGATTTACGGAGGAGATAAACAATTAGGATACTGAAGTTGGTTGGGGAGAAACCGTGGGGAAAAACTTAGGGAGTAACCTTTCCCTTTTTGGTCACGTCGTCTGTGTTTCTTTTATTGGGGGGGGGGGCTGGGGTCTCGGCCTCGGGGCCCCAGGCGGCCGTCGGCTGCTGGCTCCTGTGTCCTGTGGTCTTCCCGGCCATTCGTTCGGCTACAGACGGCCTGTGCTGTTCCGTTTCCTTATTTTGTGGTGTTCTTTTTTTTTTCTTTGTTTGGGTTGTTGTTGTTGTTTTTTTCGCACGTCCTTGTGACCCATTGTCGACTTGCTTTCCTTACAGACATGACATACTGGTTTTTGTCCCTATCCCCATATTGTGTTGGCTGAGAGCCAATCCGTTTAACCCACCCTCGGTCTTCCTCCCCCTCCCTTTCCCTCCCCCTCCCCCCCTTCCTCCTCGTCGCTCCAGTACCCGCCTTTCCCTAGAGCGGAAGCCCGCCTTCCTCCACCTTTGACCGAAAAAGATTGCCCCCTCCCCCCACCTACCTATTTTCCCCCCACAAAGGAAGTACCCACGGCGGCGGACAAAATTACCTCACTCCCCTATCGTCTCTCTCGAAATCGGTCCCGTCCCGCTCCTTCAGCCCCATGGAGACATCGACGCCCATCGCCATTCTCGCTTTGATCCCGTTTCACCCTCCGACCGGCCTCAGTGAAAATTGTCCCACCCCCCCCCCAATCCGGTCCACCTACGAGCCCTACCTGTCCCCTCCTCGTCGATATCCGCCCACCTCTCCGGCTCATCGGCCCATTTTTTCTCCTTCGAACTACCACCCTTCCTTCGCGCACCCCCCTCTAGTATCCCACAGGGATCCTTCCTAGCGCCTCCTTCTCATGACAAGACCATAGAATCCTTCCCCTCCTCTCTCCCGTTCCAGATCCCTTCCCCCTTCCCCCGCCTTTCCCGAATGAAAAGAAAGGAGATCCTTTCCCCCCCCCCACCGCCCCCTGGCACTAGCTCACCTAAAATCCCCCCAGTCGGTACAGCCGGGTCAGATCCTGACCCCTCCCACCTTCTGCTCTCTTCCGCCACCCTGCAGAGATTCCCCCTGATGCCCCAATCCCTTACCGTCCTTTTGTCCTTCCCGACGCTTCTTTCCCCACGGGAAAGAGACAAGTTTCACCACCCCCAACCGACCCCTACCTCCACCGAATACCCTTGCCACTTCCCTATGCCATCATCCGTCCCCGCCTTTTACCCATCGCCCCTAAGTTCCTCCCTCTTTCCCACGCCTCGTTTCCCAAGAAGCAGGAACAGAGAATTAGTCGCTCCGTCCCCTTCCTTGCCCATCTCTCCCGCTTTCCCCATTAAGCACCCTCGAGCGCCGCCGCGACGGAAGGGTCCAGAAGAGTGGACAATACAAAAAAATAAGGCGAGCAGCCCCTTCCTGATCCCCCACGGCTAGCCTTTGCCCGTTTTTTCCAACCTCAGAACACAGGGGACGCGATCTCCTCCCGTAAAATAACCCCAAAGGAAAGTCCTCCTCCCCGCCATCACAAAAGTACCCAACCCCCTCCGTCAGTCATCCGCCCTGCCATTGGGTCCCCTGTAGGTTATTCTGCAACACTTCCCTCTTCCCTTAATAATGTCCCCGCCCTAGCCTTACTCCTCCAAGTAGAACTGGTAAACCACAAAACAACACTTAACCCTTAAGGCTGCGCCTTTTTCCTTGGATATGTCATTTTTTTTCAGAGGACAAAACATCAATCATGCTGTCCAGCCGACGGTATTCCAACTAACCCACGACCCCGTTTGGGCAAGTACAACAACGGCAAGGGCGAGAGCATTACCATGGGGAGTTATAGACCCACTCAATCTACTTTTGTATGACCCCGATTTTCTTTTAAACAAAAAGTGTGTTTGTTCAATACTGCAAGTTTGAACTGGAAAGCCTAATTACACTGGTTCCAAAGAGGGCCGTAGCTTCTCAGGAGAATCTAGCTTTATCAAATATGCAAGCCATATTGTCAATTTTTGAAAATAAAGTTATTTTTGAAAAAAATCAACTAAAAATTGAATTCAAATAAACGAGAAACCTCGCCATGCATGCCTAAATAAAATAGGCTGCCTGGAAACACGTCCCATTTTCTGCAAGTCAACATATAGACTGATTGGGGATTCGGCACTCACAACCTTGAACACATTGGGGGTAGGCAGAACAGCAAAAGCATTTAACCATTGAGCTATACAGAGATGTACCGTGCTTTTGGAGATCTTTTTTGTTTGCTACATAAAATGGACATCAACCCAAACCACGTGAAGATCAACCCAATATTTTTCCTTTAAACAAAAGTTTTCACACACAACTGCAATTTGAACTGGAAGCCTAATACACTGGAGTCCCCCCCATAGCTGTAGTCATGTCACTTCTCAGCTCTTTAGCTTTAATGCAGCATATTTGTCCAATTTTGCTTGCATTAATTCACCTTTATTTTAAAAATCTACTAAAATGCATTCATAAAAAGAAGAACCTCGCACATGCAATGCCTCCCGTCGACGCATGCTCTGGTCCCCCCTTGTCCCATTAAATTCTGGTTTCTTTTCGTGGTTTTCTGCCACCTTCCCCCCATGTTCGCCCTGCTGTTGGCTTCGCATCGCCATCAGCCCACGGCGAAACCCTTGTCAGCCGCCCCGAACAAAGGAATAGATCCTCCCCACGGGCCGTTAGCATTAACCAAGGTGGAAGCTTATCGAGATTAAACCTTTTGGAGGATCTTTTTTGCTATAAAATGGCAATCAACCCAAACAACTGTTGAAAAGGGCCTGATTTTTCCTTTTAAAACAAAAAAGTTTTGTTTATCAATAGCCTACTGCCACTTTTGTCCGAGTCGGGGGCTGCCTCCCTAACTTGGGCCCCCTACCAGAAGTCTTAATCTTTTTCCCTTTTCCCTTCGGATATCTTAGCCTTTTTTAGCAAGCATCATTTTGTCAAATTTTTTATAACGTATTTTGAAAAAAATCTAACAATCTCCCCAACATTGACAATTCATAAAAGAGGAAGAGCCTTTGCTAGGCCCCCAATGCCCTAATAAAGGGGCCTTTCCTGGAAAACCATGGTCCCATTGTTTTGCAAGGTCAACATCCCCAGCAACTTGATGGGATTTCGACCCATCACAAACAACCTTGACATTCAAGACCCATTCAACAACAGTGCATTTTTTTTAACCATTGAGCTAAACCCGAGTTTGTTGCCCAGCCCCTCCCACCTTTGCCCCGTCACCCCCCGATTCACCCTTTTTTTTTTTGTGAACTCTCTTGGGTATTATTATTTTTTATATATTTTCTCTCCACTTTCCCCTGATAGATTCCCTCAACACTACTTCCTGTTTTAATATAAAAAACAAAAAACCCAAAAACAAAAAAAAAAAAAAAACATCAGCGCACCCTTATGAAACAAATAGTTCCCTCTGGGGACATGTTTTCAAGATTCAAAAAGTCCAATATCAGTTTACTGACAGTTTTCCGAACCAAGTGACCCTGGAGCACCTGGTGTCAAGGCGATAAACATTAACCGAACGAGCCCTTAAGACCCAATACATCCTTAAAGACCGATACATCTTACGACCATAACACTGCCAGAGAGATAGGTTGACATTAAACTTTTGGATTTAATAGCCTCAATTGGGGGTATATTCCCGCCCTGCCGTGGCTCAAGGTCGTGAAGTTTTCGAATCCCGCCATTTGGCCAAAACCAAAAAATATAAATTAATAATGATTAATGTTCTTACCCCCCACCGCCCCCTCCATGCTGGCCGGAACACGGTCACTTGTTGTCCCCACAGAACCCCCTTTTTGTTCTAGGTGAGAAATGAAGCGCTTTTTTTTTCTCCCCCCCCAAATTTTCCTTTTAGTTCTGTTCAACCTTTTTTTTGTATTCCCTTTGATTTAAGGGAGGATGAGTCAAGTGGGAAGCTGGGCCCTAAAGGGCAGGAAAAATTTTATAAAGTGGTGGGAGAAGGGAAGGTGAAAATGGGGTTGTTCCCCCCCCTGTTTTCACTGAGGAGGGAGTTCAACAATAGGGGTAACAACACATAACAAGGGCTTGGGATTAGGGTAGGACGGGGAGGGAAAGTGGGAGGTGGGGGGGGGCCCAGTAAAAAGGAGGGAGGAGGTTTACCGGTTTAAAGGAAAGGGAGGGAGCCAAAATTAGGGGGGGTAACAGGCCTGTGGGAAAGGGAAAGGAGTGATGGAGGAGGGAAAGTGGGGAAGGGGGGGGGGGGTCCCCATTAGAGCACAGGCCGGATGTTCCCCACACATCAGGGGGTAACAAAGGTCCTGTGTCCCAACCTTTCCAGTGCAGGCGCTTCCTTATTCCTTCTTGGCATTAGAAGCACTTTTGTCTTTGTGTTGCGGGGTGGTCCCTGTTTCCCTTCGATCCCTTTCCCTCCCCCCTCCTTGGTTTCCCCAGGCCCACGGAGTGTCTTGCCCCGGGGTGTGGTCCAGGTTACAGGAGGGAGGAATTCACAAATAGGGGGTCACACACGAAGGCCTTTGGGAGGAAGTGAGAGGATGAGGGATGGAGAATTTGTGGGGGGGGTTACAGGTTTAATGGAGGAGGAGGCAAGGGAAAAATGTTTTTGGGGGGTTAAACAGGTTGAAGAGAATCAAAATTGGAAAGGTAATAGGCCAAGGGGGATTAGAAATTTGGGAAAAGGGGGGGGGGATGTGATGCCGTCATTACCGGATGCCTCTAATAAATTAGGATTACCCGAGTCATGGTTGTGTGAACAAACATACCTCCCCCTGTTTGTCCCCTTACGTGCTTGTACACCTTCTTTTTGGTAGTGTGTTGGTTTTTGGGAATGGTTGGGGGGGCTTGTGTGTTATAGGGCCTTAAAGGGGAAGGAAGGAGTGGGCATGATGGAAAATGTGGGGGTACAGCGGGCTTGAGGGAGGATGGAGGGGGATTGGAATTGGACTTGGGGGGGAGGTGGGTGGGGGGGTTGATGGGGTTTTTTGTGTGGTATAAATTTATCTAATAAGTGTGTGGTTGTTTCTTTTTTGCTTTTTCTCTGTTTTTTGTGTTCTTCCTTGTACGCAAACAGCCAATTGGTTCTTTCGTCTAACTACTGCCTAAAAAAAGTGGCCCGCATAAATTCTTTCTAACTTGTAAATTGTATTAGGTCTTACTCATCTAGTTGTTTTTTCTTATTTACGTCATTCTGGGTTTTGTTGCTTTATTCTTTGTTTTTTTTTTTTTTTTCCCTTCTAACGTAGTGCAGTGCATTATCCCACACCATAATTATCTTTCTTCATGTTTTCCCCCTTTCATTTTTTTCGTGAAAAACACCCTAATTTTTTTTCCCTCCTCTTCACTCTCCTTTCCCTTTACCACTAAGTTTTTTTCAATGCTCCACCTTCCCTCTCCTTTTTCTCTATACCCCCTATTTCCCTTCCGAATAGCAAAACAACACAACGGAGAGGGGAGCAATATCTCCCTTTTCTCCAACCCTCCACCACTTTCCCTCTCCTCCCATCCCCCCTTTTTACACCGCCACCCACCCCCCCCCCCACCTGACGCACCCGTCTAATACCCACTTGCCCACCTTCCCTCCCCAGCGGCACCTTAAGTGACCCCAAAACCTTCACCAAAGAGAGTACCACCACACGCACCACCCCCCCCCCACTCACATTCCTATCGAGCCACAGCTAAGTGGCTTCTGCTCCCCGAGTCTCACGTTCCCTCCTTGTTCCCCCCATCCTCATAGATTTTCACTCCCCCCCCTGTCCTATCCCAACCCCCCCTATTTCCGCCCTCCATCCTACCCTCGGCCTACTTCTCCCTCGAGATAGCCTCCCCCTGCTCTCCGTTCAACCGAAAGGATCCGCCTTTACTCCCACCATATCCCCTGCCACCCCCCTTTAACAACTCCCCTCCTCCCTAAGGCCTTAGTCCCTCCCCTCCACTTATCCTCCCCTCCCCTTAGCCTGGAAAAACCCTGCCCCCCTTTTTAAAAACACTCCTCCGTCCCTAAGGCTTCCAAATCCTCTCCCCTTTCCCCGCTTTCCCCTTCCCTCCTTCTCCTTTCCCCTTGCTGCCAACCCTCTTTACCTCGTCCCTCCCTCCCCCTTTCTCTCACTCCTATCGTCCGTCTCCCTCCTCTCCCCCTTTCCCTCCCCCTTCTCCCCTCCTTATTTCCCCCCCTCCCCTGTTCCCTCCCCTCCTCCCTTGCGGGCTCCTTCCTCCCACTTTGTCCTGTCCCGTCAGCCATTCGCCCTTCCCCTACTTTCCCACTCCCTCCTCCCCTCACCCCCCTTCTACGGATCTCCCCCACCCCCTTAGCAAAACCCTTTTTTCCCCCTCCCTATTATATTCCCTCCTTCCCTTTAATCCCCCCCCCATATGCCCCCCTTTCCTCTCTCCAAGGTAGACTGTTAACCACACACACACTTACCTTAAGGGAAATGAGCCCCTTCCCCTTGTAATATGGTTTCATTTTCAGAGGACATCCATCCAATGCCGGCAGACCGACACGGGATTTCGAACCCACGACCTTGACCACGGCAGGCCCCGAGAGCAAAATTAACCAGTTGGGAGCCTATAGACCTCTCAAGCTACTTGTGGGGTTAGGACCCCCGATTTTCTTTATTTAAAACAAAAGTTTTCAATACTGCAAGTTTTGACGAAAAAGTATTTACCCTGGGGTCCCCTACAGGCCCTTCTTCTTGTCACCTCAGAGATCCTAAGCCTTTAATGGCAAGCCTAATTGGTCCAATTTTGAAATTAAGTATTTGAAAAAATCAACTAAAAATGAATTCATAAAAAAAAAGAGAACCTCGCCAATCGAAATGCCCCCCTAATCAAAAATAGGCCCCCCCCCTCCTGTTGAACACCGTCCCCATTTCCCCTGCCAAGTCAACATTAGCACTGAAACTATTTGGGATTTCCGAACCCACAACCCTCTTAAGCATGGCAGACAGCAGCCATTATAACCATTGAAGCTATAAACAGAGAATGTTTTTTACCTGCCTTTGGGAGACATCTTTTTTGCTATAGCAAATAAATTCCAACCAAACAAACTGGTGAAGGACCAATATTTTCCTTTTTAAAAAAAAACAAAAGTTTTTTCACAACCTGCCCATTTTGTACTGGAAAGGCTAATACACCTGGTCCTACATAGCTTGTGGTTAATCTTCCCCTCCATCAGAGAATTTTTAGCTTTTATTGTGCAAAAGCACTAATTTGGTCAATCTGTAAATTTAAGGGTTAAAATTTTTTTAAAAAATCTACTAAAAAATGAAATTCAATAAAAAGAGAAAACCCTCCGGGCCACACCTTGCCCCTAATTCGAAGAGCCCCTCTGGGGAAAACGTCCCCATTTCCCTTCAAATCACATGGTTCAACTGATGGGATTCGAAAAACTCACGACCTTGAAGCCATGGCAGAACATGAGCAATTAAACCAGTGGGCTTAATACAGAGGATTTTTAACCAGTTTTTGGAGAGTCTTTTTTTGCCTATAAAATGAAATCCAAAGAAACCAAACAACTGGTGAAGGACCCTGATTGATTTCCTTAAAACAAAAGTGTTTCCAATACTTGTGCAAGTTGAAACTGGAGCCTAATACAACAACTGGCCTACAATAGCTTATTTCTCCGGGAAATATCTAGCTTGTTAAAATGGCAAGCAATAGTGTTCCAATTTTTTAATACCCGTATTTTTTGAAAAAAAAAATCTCCAAAAGGAATTCCCAATAAACAAGAAGAGGGCCTTTGCTAGGCATGTCCTTAATAAAAGAAAGGCCCTTGTACCATGTCCCATTTGTTTGCGAAATTCAACCAATGGCAAGCAACCCTGATGGGAAATTCCGACACTCACACACCTTGAGCCCTTGGCAAGAACAGGAGCCAATTACAGTGGGAAAGCCCCTTACAGTACACAGAGTTGCACCTTTTTTTTTTGGGAGATCTTTTTTTCTATAAAAATTAAAATCAACTTTCTTTTATATAAAAAAAAAAAAACAAAAACACAAAAAAAACAAAAAAAAAAAAAAACATTAAAGCGGCACCTTACTTACATTGTCCCCCCCCCCCCCTGGGGACAGGTACGATTTCAAAAGTCCATAGCGTACTGACCCAATGTTTTTCGAACCAAATTGACCCTGAGCCATGGCAGGCCGAGAAACATTAACCGACCGAGCCCCCGCTAAAGACCAATAACCTCTTAAAGACCCGATACATCCTTAAGACCAAATACACGGCCCATGAGAGGATAGGTTTTGACAGTACTTGAAGATGCTTGCCCTTGGTAAGGGTTCCCCCTCCCTTCCCTTGCGCTCAAGGTCCCCCCCGTGAGTTTCGAATCCCGCCAGTTTTGCAACCACCAAAAAATTATATATAATAGTTATTAAATGTCATGACCCCCCAAACCGTCCCTGGTTAAAACAAACCATTGGGTGTAGTTGTTTAAAAAAAATGGTAATGTGGGCTTTGGGTAAATGGGTTTGTGGGTTGCAGGTTTTACGGGCAGGAGGATTTGCCCCGCCAAAGGTGGAGCTATGGGGGCCTAATTGGGAGGAGTTTTTAGAAAAGTGGGGAGAGGGGAAGGGAAAATGGGTTGGGGTCCAGTGTTAAAGGATGTCAGGAGTCCAAAATGAGGGGGTTACAAGGCCTGTGGACAAGGAGGTGTAAGGAATGAAAGGAGGGAAAGTGGAAGGGGTGGGGGTCCAGGTTAAAGGAAGGAGGCAGGTGTAGCAGGTGTAAAGGAGAGGAGCCAAAATAAGAAGGGGTGTACAATCTGGTTGTTCTTCTGTACTTTCTTCTTCTTTCCCTTTCTGTTTTTTTTTTTTGTCCCCCCAGGTAAAGACGTTCTTTCCAACATCTTTTGTCCCCCTTCTGTGGACCGTCCGTGCGGTAGGGCGGAGGATGCTGCCTTTTTGTATGGGTGGAGGGGGTTCCAGGTTCACGGAGGCTGAAGTCCCAACAATAGGGGGGTAACAGGGCCAAAGGGAGGAGGGCAAATGGGGTTGTTCCAGGTTTAAAGGGGGAGGAGTGAAGTCAAATAGGGGTAACAATGCTTTTGGGATGAAAGTGAGAGGGAGGAGGAGGGGAAATTTTGGGTTGGGGGGGGGTTACAGGTTTAATTTGATATTAGAGGGAGGGATGTTTTGGTTTTTTGTTTGGGGGGTTACAGGTTTGAAATGGAGGACAAAATCCAAAATTGGGGAAAGGTAGAGGCCAAGGGGATTAATTTGGGAAAGGGGGGGGGGGGGAATGCAGGATTACGGAGGAGAATAAATTAGGTGATACTTGTTATTTGGTGGAAGACCGTTGGAAAAACCTTTTAGGGCGAGAAACCTTTCTTTGGTATTGGTGTGTGTGTTTGGTGTTTGTGGGCTTTTGTGGGGTAAATAGGCTCCTGGGGCCCTGCCCTTCCTTCTTCCTTCTTGCCTTTTTTTTGTTCCCCTTCTTTCTTGCCTTCCTTCCCGGTGCCTATTTCTACTTTCCCCTTGTTTGGTTTTCTTGTTGGGGCGTTTTGGTTGTTGTGTTGTTTTTTTTTTTTCCCCCTCCCTTTCGTTCACTTCTTTCGCTTTTTTTTTGCGCCCCTGTCTATTTTATCTGCAGCCCTTATCCCTCTTTCTCCCCTTTGTCCGTCCCCCCCTCACCCATTTCCTCAGTGCCGTTGAGCGCTCCCACCATTTTCCCCAACTCCCCGCCCACTATCGCCCCGATGCAAGTTATCGTACCGCCTCTACCCCTCCCACCCCCCCGTTTCCCTTACCTTCCTCCACCTGTTATCTGTCATCCCTCCTCTCCCCGACATGGGGTCTTCCCCCTCTACGGGGTAAGAAAAGAAAATTCCTCCACCTGCTGCGCCTTATGCCACTAGCACACTTTAAACAAAAAAAACTTCCTCTCCCTAAGGGCCTATCTCCCCCTCCACTATCTTTCTCCCCCTTAGCCCTGACCCGCCCCCCCCACTTTTTAACCTAAGCAAACTCATACTCCTCCCCTCCCCCCTTAAGGCTAAACCTCCTCCCCAACCTAAATCTCCTCCCCTTAGCCTGAACCTGCCCCCACTTAACACAAAACAACAACACAACTCCCTCCCTCCCTAAGGCTATCGTCTCCACTTTTTTCCCCCTCCTTAGCCTGTTCCCCTGGCCCCCCCGCCTTTAACAAACTACCCACTCCCTCCTCCCTTAGGCGATCTCTTCCACTTCCCCCCTCCCTTTAGCCCTATCTGCCCCCCCGCCCTCCCTTTAAAACCAACTCCCAACCTCCCTCCTCCCTTTAGCCTTAATCTTTCCTCCACTTTTCCCCTCCCTCACGCCACCCTGCCCCTACCTTTTAACCTCCCTCCCTCCTCCCCCTACCAACTAATCTTCTCTACGTCCCCATCTCCCAACCCCTTCCACTTTTTCCCCAACACTTTCCCTCTTCCCTTTTAATAATCAATTCCCCCCCCCATATGCCCTTTACTCTGACTCCCTCCTCCCAAGTAAGACCTGGTACACACACACTTACCTTAAGGATGAGCCCTTTCCTTGGATATGTCCCATTTTTGTTCCAGAGGACATCAATCAATTGCGGGCAAGCACCGCGGAATTCGGAAGAAACCCCACGAGCCCGTGACACGGCAGGCGAGAGCAAAAAACAGTACCAGTGAGCCCTATAGACTCCAGCTACTGGTGGGTTAAAGGACCGCGATTTTTTTTCCTTTTTCCTTTAAAACAAACGTTTCCAAATTACTTTGCAAAGTTTTGAAAAGATGGAAGCTTATTTACAAACTGGGTCCCCCCTACATGAAGGGACCAACACTATATCTTCTCAAGAGAGATCTAGCGTGTAACTGCCAAAGCATATTGTCCAATTTGATAAAGTTATTTGGAAAAAAATCCAACTAAAATGCAGGTAGACTTCATCCACCTATACCCACCTCGCCCATGCACCTGCCTAAATCAATAGGCCCCCTTCTTGGGGAACACGTTCAATTTCTGGCAAAAGTCACATATTAAGCACGTGAATGGGGGAAATTCCGCAACTCACAGACCTTGAGCATGGCAGACAAGCCACATTACCCCATGTTGAGGCTAATACAGAGATTGTACCGTGCTTTTGGAGATCTTTTTTTTTTTTTTTGCTAATAAAAAAATGAAATTCAACCAACAACCAAACCTTGTGAAGGGGGCCCATATTTTCTTAAACAAAAAGTTTTCAACAACTGCAAGTTTTAACTGGAAGCTAATCACTGGTCGAACAGCAGCTGTATCTCTCTTCAGAGATTTTAACTTTATTCAAAGCAAAATATGTTCCCCAATTTTTATTAAAGTAATTTTTTTAAAAATTCCTAAACTAAAAATTACCTTCATTTCAACCACCGACTCCACCCCCACCTGCTGCCTGCTTTGCCTAATCGAAGAGGCCCTCCCCTGGGAAAAACGTCCAGATTTCCTGCAAAGTCCCCCCAAACATGTGTCAGCACTGATTGGGAAAATTCGAACTCAAACGACCTGAGCATTGCCAGACCATTGAGCCCAAAATTAACCGTGACTATAAACAGAGATGTCAACCCAGTTTTTTGGAGATCGTTTTTTTTGCTATAAAAAAATGAAATTCAAAACCAAAACAACTTGTGGGGGGTGGAAGGGACCCTGAAATTTTTTTTCTTAAAACAACAAGTTTTCCAATACTTGTGCAAGTTTGAACCTGGAGGCCTTTTAATACACTGGCCCTACAGAGCCTATCCTTTCTTCCTCGGGATATCTAGGCTTTTAGATGCAAGCATATTGTCAATTTTGAATAACGTATTTGAAAAAAAAATCTAACCAAAAGGAATTTCCAAAAAAGAGAGCCCTTTGCTAGTCCATGCCTAATAAAAGCAGGCTCCTGGGAACCATGTCCCAATTGTTTGCAAGTCCAACATGTGCAAGCACTGATTGGGATTCGAACTCACAACCCTTGAGCATGGGCAAAGACAGGAGCATTTACCATTGATCGCTAACCCACAGGACAGAGTTTTGCCAACCCTTTTTTTTTTTTTTGGAGATCTTTTTTTTGTGCCATAAATTAATCAAACTTCTTTATATAAAAAACACAAAAAAAACAAACAAAACAAAAACCAAAAAAAAACCATTGTTCGGCGCACCTTATTACATAGTCCCTCTGGGTGAACCATTTCAGTCAAAAGTCCAATAGCATAAACTGACAGGTGTTCGAAACCAATGGGACCCCTGAATGGCAAATGGCAGGCCGAGAACATTAAACCCGAGCTAGCCTAATGAGCCAATACACATCTTAAAGACCCGATACAATCTTAAGAACCAATACACTACTGGCCAAATGAGTATATAGGGTTTTGGGATACGTAAACTTGATGTATAGCTCAATTGGTACGGTTTCACCCCGCCTGTGCCCCCGTTTGCTCAAGTTCCCGTGATTTCCGAATTCCCGCCCCAGTGCAACGCAAAATATAATATTAATAGATTAATGTCAAATGACCCCAAACCGTCCCCCTGTTGTTAAAACAACCTTGGGTTAGTTTTTTGTAAAAAAAGTATGGGGGCCTTGGAAAAATGTGGTGGGGTACAGGTTAAGGGAGGAGGAGTCAAAGTGGGAGCTATGGGCGAAGGGAGGAGTTTAGAAAGTGGGAGAGGGAGGGAAAATGGGGTGGGTCCAGGTTAAAGGAGGAGGAGTCAAAATAGGGGGTACAGGCTGTGGGAGGAGGGGAAGGAGGAGGAGGGGAAAAGTGGCGTGGTGGGGGTCCCCATAATTTCAAAGTGGTAGGTCAGGGGTACAATGTTAAAAAACGGTCGGAATGGTGAAAGCCCCCAAAACTTGTTTTCCCTACAGCTCCCAGGCTTGGGTCTTCCTTCCTTCCTCTTCTTCTTTTTTCCCTTTGTCTTTTTAGGTTTTTGTGTTTTCTTTTTGGGGGGTGGTCCCAGGGTAAAGAGGGGAGTCCAAATAGGTCGGGTCACAGGCTGTGGGGAAGTAGTGAGAGGAAAGGAGGAGGAGGGGAATTTTTTGAAAGGGTGGAGGGGGGGGTACAGGTTTTAAAAGGAGGAAGGAGTTCAAAATAGGGGTCCACAGGGCCAATGGGGAGGAAGGGGAAAATTGGGGTGGGGTCCAGGTTTAAAGGATGAGGGAAGTCCAAAATAAGGGGGTACAAAAATCGGGGGTACAAGGCTTTTGGGAGGCAAGTTGGAGAGGATGGAGGAGGGAAATTTTGGTTGGGGTGTTGGTCCCCCAGGTCCTTGACATTGAGTCCTTGATGGGAGGGAAAGGTTTGTGGGGTACAGTTTATAAGGAGGAATCCTAAGTGGAGTGTTAGAGGCCATGGAATTTAAAACATTGGGAAAGGGGGGGGGGGGGGGGGAATGCAGTGATTTACGGAGGATCCAAATACAAAATTAGGATACTGAAGTATGGGTGTGGCTAAAACCCCGTGGAAAACTTAAGGGAGGAATCCTTCTTTTTTTGGTAGTGTTGTGTTGGGTGGGTGGGGCCTGGGGTATAGGCTCAGGGGTCAGGAAGGCAAGTAGGATGAAAGGGGAATTGTGGGGGGTCAGGCCGGCCCTGAAGGGAGGAGGAAGGGACAAATTGGGAATGGAATCTGG
>CM033644.1:81742787-81847472 GCA_019512145.1 Engystomops pustulosus | reverse complement strand
ACTTTAACTCCTCCTCCCTTAGGCTATCTCTCCACTTTCCCTCCCTTCGCCAGTCCTGCCCCCACTTTAACTCCTCCTCCCTTAGGCTATCTCTCCACTTTCCCTCCCTTAGCCTGTCCTGCCCCCACTTTAACTCCTCCTCCCTTAGGCTATCTCTCCACTTTCCCTCCCTAAGCCTGTCCTGCCCCCACAAATTCCCTCCTCCTCCTCCTCTCACTTCTCCAGCCCCCACTTTAACTCCTCCTCCCTTAGGCTATCTCTCCACTTCCCTCCCTTAGCCTGTCCTGCCCCCACTTTAACTCCTCCTCCCTTAGGCTATCTCTCCACTTTCCCTCCCTTAGCCTGTCCTGCCCCCACTTTAACTCCTCCTCCCTTAGGCTATCTCTTCACGTACACGGTCGAACAGAGACAAACATTCTTAGACAAAATCACACTGAATGTCCAAATGAAATTTTAAACTAGTCCCTCTATCTTTTAAAGAAATGAGAATAAGCTTTAGTGCACACTTAGCCATGATGAATTCTTGGCTGGTTATATGTCTTTGCATTGCTTATGGAAGATGGCAAATCACCTTTAAATAGATTATATTAGTCACTGCTGTGAGTCTTATACGGTCCTATACAATAATAGGTAATCTTGTTTATCTAATGTATATTTTAACCCCTTCCCGACATCACCATCATAGTATCGGTTTTCGAGAATACTAGTTCTCGTCGTCAACTATGTTATGCATAAAACAGAAAATTCTCATCATTTTAATGACACACTTGCAGGATATTAAAATATAAAACAACTTTAAAACAACACGATTGGATAATTCGACATGGGCAATGATCAAGCTCGAATAATATTTCAATTCCAGCAATATCAAGAGCTAAATATCATGCACTGGTAAAGAAGCTGCTGTAGTTTCAAACGCTAGAAATTTGGACTCGAATGTTATAAATCGCCCATACGAAGACGGATGACCTAACCCTGGGGAGAGCCCAAGCTGGTCTTAATCTTGCTCTGTGGCCTCAGTACTCAAAGTCACACACAAAATTACAAACCACCCCAGCTCATCAGACCTGGCAAAATTAAAAAAAGAAATTTGTACGGAGTTGTTTAATTTTTGAATGTGTAAAACATAAAACCTTAGAAATGTGGTATCCCCCCCCGTGATCGTAGACCGACCAAAGAAAAAGTAGAATGTAATATGGCTCCACAGTGAAAGCCGTAATCCAAGACCAAACCCCAAGAAAACGGCGCCACCATTTTGACAGCTAGCATTTCAATACCATCGGAAATATTCATGTATATTTCAATACTATATTGCATATGAAGTGCAATTTTTAACGCAGAAAACAAGCCATCTCAGAGCTCTTCAGTAAAAATAAAAAAGTTATGAGATTTTTGAAGGTGGAGAGTGAAATAGAAATGAGAAAAAAAATGGGCTAGTAGTTCTTCCACAACATGCATGCTTTTTGTGTGTTATCTAAAAATGTTGTTGTGTACTTTCATGACACTTAGGGCTAGTGGAACATTCTCATTCTCATCCAGGATGGCATTAAATCACAGCTGTGACAAGAAGGGTTAACTGTGTCTTTCAGCCCATGGCCCGAGCCTTTCAGCACCGTTTGCCTTTCAGCATGGGTTCCAGAGCATGGAGAGAATCGAGAGGAACAATTTGAAAAATTAAGTTCTTGGACATTGACTCCTTCATGATGCATGTCAACAGAGAATTTGGTAGGGATTTAAGAGGAGGGACTCTTCTGTAAAACATCAGTATCTACTAAAAAAGTATCCGCTAAGTGGTGATGCCAAAAAACACTATTGATGGCCCCATCTCTACTCAGTTTGCTGTTATCACCTGTAAGAGGCAAAATGTCTGTCAAGACAGAGTTAATTATGGTTTCAGAAGTGTGTAATAAAAATAAAAGACTTAAATTATGTTTCAGATTTGTGTAATTTAAAAAACTACCAAGTAGCAGAATCCCCTAAAATAGAACAAGAAATTGTCTGTGTCACCACCTACAGAACCACTAATTATAGGGGTTGGTCTGGCTAATTGCCAATTTCATCATATCAATTCTCATTTGTTGCTTGTATCATTTGCACAACGCCAGGGAAAATATTACAATCAGTGTTAATTAGAGATGAGCGAACATGCTCGTCCGGCTTGATGCTCGTCGAGCATTAGGTACACTCGAAAACCTGCTCGTTGCTCGCTCGACGAATACTTATTTGCCGCATCGAGAAGAATGGCAGCTCCAGCCGTTTTGCTTTTGGCGAGGCCAGGAAACAAGCCAATCACAAAGCCACGGAGACTCTGCGGACCCCACCCGCATGGCGTGGGTGTACCCTTACACGTCGATGCAGTGGTGGCTGGCCGAGATCAACGTAGAGCCCATGGATAGAACTCCGGCTTCAATGCCGCGACCCCGCGCATTGCTCGGATCATTCTTTGTCTGAGATGGCTCCGCTAGGGATGAGAGAGCTGCTGGGTCAGGGAAGCGTTAGGCGTGTTTAGTATTCTAGCTTATCGTTGGAGTCGAGTGATTCCCAAGAACCCAACGCCCTTCTTAGGGCTACAATAACGTTTATACTTTTTTTTTTTATTTGCATGCTAGTCCCAAAATATTGGTGAGGAATTTGCAGGGGGACCTTTACCGTATGTGTTTAGCTCTTTGTGACACACATATCCACCTTCAAACACCAACGTGGAAAATTTATAGGGGTTTGATTTCAATAGGCACAGTGCTGCCCATTTACTTTCTATTTTATCGTGTTCTACTTTTTTTAATAACTCAGGCTCATCTCATCTGTGCCAGAGGAGTGTGCTTTGCATACTTGGCCTAGAAAATAGCCATAGGGAATCAACGGCCCTTACTACGCCTACAGTAGGGTCATTATTTGATTACATCTGTATCTGCGGTGGCTGTAACTTGCTGCAGTGCATCTACTAGCAAATTGTGGACAGTTTGTAGTGAGACTTGCGACCGCTGCTGTGTTTTGTCGTTATCGAGCACAATATCCATTGGCAAAGACCGAAGTGGGAAATTTTTAGGGGTGTGATTCAATTAGGAACATCTGCCATGTTACTTTTTATTTAAACGTTTATTTTTTTAATTTACCAAGTGTCATTCATCTTGCATAGTAGTGTGTTCATCTGGCTAGAAGAAAATAGCCATAGGAGCATCCAAACGGCTTACTTACGCCTACAAGTAGCGTTATATATATTTGATTTCTGTTGATCTGCTGGTGGCTGAACTTGCTGCAGTGCCTACTAGCAAATTGGAGCAATTTGTAGTGAGACTGCGCGCTGTGTTTGCGCTTAGTGACGCAACCATACCCATTCACAAGACCATAGGGAAAATTTATAAGGGTGTTGGATTTCATTAGGGGGGCCACAGTCTGCCCCATTACTCTTTTATTTTAACGTTATTTTTTTAATAACTCAGTGTCATCTCATCTTGCATATTAGTGTGCTTTCATACTGGGCTTAGGAAAAATAGCCAAGGAATCCAACGGCTTACGTATCGCTACAGTAGCGTTATATAAATTGATTTTCTGGTTGATCTGCTGGGTGAACTTGCTGCCGGCATCTACTAGGCAAATTGTGATCGCAATTTGTAGTGAGACTACGACGCTGTGTGTTTGCGCTTAGTGACGCACATATCCATTGCAAACCGAAGTGGGAAAATTTAATTAGGGTGTTGATTTACTTAGGCACAGTGCCATTTCCTTTTTTGTTAACCGTTTTTATTTGTTTTTAATAACTCAGTGTCATCTCATCTGGCATAGTAGTGTGCTTTCATATTGGCTAGAAAATGCATAAGGGAATCCAAAAACTGCTTACCTTACGACTACAGTGCGTTATATATATTTGGGGATTTCTGTTGATCTGCTGGTGTGCGTACTTGCTGCAGTGCATACTACTAGCAAATTGTGAGGCAAGTTTGTAGTGAGACTTGCGACCGCTTGTTTTGCGCTTAGTGACGCAAATATTCCAATCCTTGGCAAAGACCGAAGTGGGAAAATTTATTAGGGGTTGATTTCAATATCACAGTCGCTCCAGTTAACCTTTTTTATTTTAGTTTTATTTTTTTAATAAACGCAGTGTCACTCATCTTGCATAGTAGTGTGCTTTCATACTGGCTAGAAAATGACCATAGGAGAATCTAAAGCTGCTTACTTAACCCTACAGTAGCGTTATATTATTTGATTTTCTGGTGATTGCTGTGGCTGGCTGAACTTGCTGCAGTTGCATCTAGCTAGCAATTGTGAGCAATTGTAGTGAGATAGTACTTGCGACCATGCTGTGTTTTGCGCTTGCTGAACTGCACATATCCATTGCAAAGACCGAAGTGGGAAAATTTATTAGGGGTTCTGGATTTCCATTAGGCCATGTCTGCCATTTCCTTTTTTTATTTCACGTTTTATTGTGTTTAATAACTCAGTGTATCCTCTATCTGGCCATAGTAGTGTGTCTTTTCATACCTTTGGTCTAGAAAAATAGCATAGGAGATGCGCAAACGGTAACTTACGCCTACTATAGGTTAATATATTTGATTTCTGGTGATCTGCTGTTGGCTGTACTGCTGCCGTGCATCTACTAGCAAACATGTGAGCAATTTGTAGTTGAGCCTTGCGGACGCGGTGTGCGCTTAGTGAACGCACATAATCCATTGCAAGAGAGCCGAAGTGTGGAAATTATTGAGGGGTTTGGTGTACTTTCAATTAGGCACATGTCATGCATTTACTTTTTATTTTAATTAACGTTTATTGTTAATAACTGAGTGTCATCTGCTCATCTTGCATAGTAGTGTGCTTTCATACTGGGCTAGTAAAATAGCCATAGAGAAATCCAACGGCTTACTATCGCCTACAGTACGTTTATATATTGTGATTTCTGGGTGAATCTGCTGTGGCTGAACTTGCTGCAGGCATCTATAGCAAATTCTGTGAGCAACTTTTGTAGTGCGAGACTTGCGGATCCTCAGCGGTGTTTTTGCGCTTATGACGCTGACATACTTTCCATTGCAAAAAAAGACCGAAAGTGGAAATTTATTAGGGTGGATTTCAATTAGGCACAGTCTTTGCCATTTACTTTTTTTTTTTAAGTTTATTTTTTAATAAACTCAAGTGTCATCTCATCTTGCATCGTAGGTGTGCTCTTCATACTTGGTAGAAAACCATAGAGAATCCAAACGGCTTCTTAACTACGCCTACAGTAGCGTTATATAATATTTGATTTAGGTTGATCTGTGGTGGCTTGAACTTGCTGTCAGTGCATCTACTAGCAATGTGAAGCAATTTGTAGTGAGACACTTGCGACGCTGTGTTTTGCGCTTAGGACGCACATATCCATTGCAAGACCGAAGGGGAAACATTATTAGGGGTTGTTTGCAATTAGGCACAGTCTGTGCCATTTCCTTTTTATCTTTACATTTATGTTCGTTTAATAACCAGCGTTCATCTCATCTTGGTCCATAGTTAGGTGACGTCATACTTGGCTAGAAAATAGCCTAGCAATAGGATAGCATCGTTTGGTTTTAAAAACTAAAAAAAAAACACAAAAAAACAAAAACAAAAAAACACAAAAAAGTTAAAAAAAAATTAAATATAACTCTCATTTTCAAAATGTTTACACCGAGGGCTAGGGGTAGAGGACGGCCCGGGGACGTGGGCTGTCCAACTACTGCAGGGGTCATAGGGCCGTGGTCCTGGGCGGGGTGAGCCACCACTGTTATGAGGGAGCAGGGAACGCCGCAGAGCTACACTCCTAGGTTCATGTCCTGAAGTTACTGGGACACGTGGTTTAGAGCACTGTTGAGGCCAGAAACAGTGCGAACAGGTGATGTTCTGGATTGCCGCAATGCTTCTAGAAATTTGTCCCACATCAGTCTCCCGCAGTTCCACCATGTAACCACCGAAATGGGCACTCCTCCAGTCCCCACCTCATCTATCCCCCCCAGTCTGCGCCCTCCCACGGAAATTTGCATTGAACCGGAATACTCTGAGGAACGTTCTGGACCCTTCCCACACTCACAAACCACTTTCCGTTGCTGACTGAGCAATTTTCCCCGATGCCCAGGTTTTCCATCCACCGTCGCAGGTCGTGTGTGATGGATGACCTTCGTTGACGTAGTGGAAGAAGTGTTAAAGAGGTGCCGACGATGAGGAGACACGGTTGTCAGACGTGGGGAAGTTGTTGTCAGGGCAGGAAGTCTCGAGGGGGAGCAGACTGAGGGATCGGAGGATGATAGGTGACAGACCCAAGCTGGGTTGATAGGCCGGGTGAACACAGTGCTTCTAGAAGAGGAGAGTCCTCGACCAAAACAGGTTGGAGAGTACAGGTGGTGGGCCAGACGGAGAGGCAGGGCCAGAGCTTGTGCATCACGCCAAATGTGTCACCTAGTGAAGCTCCCGTGGCGAGGTCTCTGCGGCGAGGGCTAGGATTTTCAGAAGTCGGAGGTTCTTTAAGAAACAACCGGATGCCCGATCGGACTGTGGTGTGCAAACTTTGCCAAACCAGGCTCAGCAGGGTTCCACCACTACTCAGCTTAACTACCACCAGTATAGCGCAGGTCATAGATGCTAACACCCCACTCAGTGGCAACAAGCCCGTTCACCTCCGGCCGTGCACACCACTGCGCTCCTTCCCCTGTGTCAGCTGATATCCCCCTGCCCATGACCCTGCCTCAAAACCCCATCGTCGCCTCCACGATCCTCCACGCATCCACCAGCGTTTACTCTCCATACCCTAAACGCTGAGCGGAAACGCCAATATAGTGCAACCCAACCCAGCCCAGCAATCCACAACCCTTAATGTCCACATCTCCAGATTGCTTAGCCTGGAGATGCTGTAGCCCTATGGCTAGATAGAGACCGAGGCCTTTCCAAACCTCATGGCGGCGGCCGCCCCTCGTGTATTCGTCCCCAGCCGCCACTATACTTTTCCCCGATGTGCCGTCCAGCCCTGCACAGCACGTGTCAGAAACTATCATCCGTGCCCTGACCAACGCCGTTTCGGACAAGGTCCACCTGACCACGGACACGTGGACGATGCTGCCGGGAGGGCCACTATATAGCTCGACGGCAAATTGGGGTTAACTTGGTGGACTGGACCGAGTCTGACCTGCGGCTGGTCATATACTGCCGCCCGAGGATTGCGGGCCTACCTCGGTCCAGGTTTTCAGGCCTACTATCCTCCTCCCCTCCCACCCCCCTCCTCCACCCCTCCTCCTCCGATTACCATCCGTGGGCATGGCGCCATCATCGTAGCTCTAGGCACAGCAGCAGTGCCGTCGTAAGCGCCGCGCGGTGCTCAAACTGCTGAGCCATGGGGATAAAGGCACACCTCCCACGAGCTATTACAGGCATCACGGCGCAACTGATCTGTGGCTGGCACCGTTGAACCTGAAGCCGGCATGGTTTGTGTGTGACACACGGCCGTAACCTGGTGCGGCTCTGCAACTCGGCAGACTGCACATGTGCCATGCCTGCCCATGTGTTAAATCTGATAGTTCAGCGTTTCTCCTCAAGACATACCCCTGTCTGCATTTTGCTCCACGAAGGTACGCGCCCTCTGTGCGCATTTCAGGAAGTCCGCACAGATGCTGCCACTCTCAGGGCAGGCGCAGCGCCGCCTCCAACTGCCGCTCCCACCGACGTGTGGGGACGTCCCACAGTGGAATTCAACACTGACCATGTTGTCCAGAGTTTACCAGCAGCGCCGAGCGATTGTAGACTGCCAATGTCAACTTCCACCAGTACTGGTAGTCAGGTCAGTCAGCTTCCTCAAGTCTACAATGAGGAGTGGGCGTGGAATTCTGATATCTGTCAGGTGCTGATGTACTTTGAGGATCAACACAGATAGTTATGGCGATGCCGCCATCATCATCCTCACCATCCCGCTGCTTGCCGGTTGAAAAACTCTCTGTCAGCATGAAGTCGGAAGCTTGCGCTCGTCACAAGAGACGGGGGAAGAAGATTCCCTTGTGATAGCCAAACCCCTTGTCTAGTTCTCAGCGATATCGGAGAGGTGGAGGGGATGAGGATGAGAATGTTGGCGAGACCAAGAGGGGACCATTGTGTATCCTTCAACTGTTCAGCGTGTATGGGGAGAAGAGAGTTGGAGGAGTTAGAGGAGGAAGGAAATGGCAGTCGGCCAGTGAGGGGAGTGAATTCTACGAGTTGGTACTCTGCGGCGCATATGGCAGATTTCATGCTAGGCTGCCTATCCCGTGACCCTCGCGTTCAAAGAATTATTCCGAGCTCCCGATTACTGGTGTTCACTCTCCTGACCCACGGTACAAGCAAAATCTTTCACTCTCATCCCTGGAGAGGAAAGGATGTGTGAGAATGCATGAATACCAGCAGCCCTGGTCACAAAGCTGAACGATATTTCCCTTCTGACACAGCGGCTAGCGGCAGAGTGCGTAGTTCTGCGGGACAATCAGCGAGGGAGAGTAGGCGAGCAGCAGCTGTCCAGCACTGGCAAGGGTACGCTTTACAAGGCTTTTGCCAGCTTAATGTCACCCGCAAGACACGACTGTCACCTGTCCCCAGTCCTCGGCAGAGTAGGGCTGATCTTTACATAAAGATGGTGAGGAGTACGGCTGACCATACCCTCGTCCTAAATGATCACACAGCTCCCTAACAACTACTGGGTTTCAAAGCTGGGCATGTGGACCGACTGCTGGCGCTGTAACGCCTTGGAGGTTCTTGCCTGCCCTGCCGCTAGCGTCTTGTCCGAGACGGAGTTTTCAGTGGGCAGCTGGTGGCATCTCACCATAAGCGTACACGCCTGTCGACGGACAGCGCTGACAGGCTACGTTATTAAGATGTAATAAATGCTGATTTTTCTCAACATTTTCCATCTCACATGTGCAGGAAGCTCAACGTGAATAATTATCCACTCCTCGCTCCTCCTCTTTTCTCCTTCTGCCTCTCTTCATCCTCTTGTAATTAAAGAGAGGAACTGGTATTTTGACAGGTGCCCCTGGCTCTAGCTATAGTACTTTTGCATTTAATTTTCTGGAGGGCCACCTACCCGGTCCTCTGTTTAAAAAACAATTTTTGGGAGTGCCACATCAGGCATAAATTATCAATTTTTTTGGAGGGGCCACCTACCCGGTCCTCTGTTTTAATAAACAATTTTGGGAGTGCCATCTACAGCACTCAATCTATTCAATTTTTCTGAGGGGCCCCCTACCCGTCTCCTCTGTTTGAAAACTTTTTTGTGACTGCCACATACAGGCACCAATCTATTCCAATTTTTCGGAGGGCCACCTACCCGATCCTCTGTTTTAAACAATTTTGGACTCTCGCACCTACAGGCACTCAATATTCAATTTTTCTGGAGGGCCACTACCCATCTCTCTGGTTTGAAAACTTTTTGGACTGCCACATACAGGTCACTCAATCTATTCCATTTTAACTGGAGGGCCACCTACCTGCTCCCTGGTTGAAAGTTTTTTGCTGCCCACATACAGGACTCAATCTACTTTCATTTTTCTCGGAGGGCCACCCTACCCGCTCCTTGGATTTGAAAACTTTTTTGAAACTGGCCACATCAGGCACTCATCTATTCATTTTTCTGGAGGGCCCACTACCTGCTCCTCTGGTTGAAAACTTTTTTTGGACTGCCACATACAGGCACTATCCAAATTAAATTGTCTCCATGCAGCCTCACAGTGTCTCCATTGCTAAGTCCTCCAAAAGTCGTCCATAAGCTGCCTCCATACATAGCTCCCATTATAAACGAGGTGTGTCAGGCAGAAATTTGGGTTGTTTTCATGGTTCCACATCAAAGTTGTTAACTTTGTCGCCACCACTGCTGTGTATTCCACAAAATATACTGGCAAAACTTTTATCATTTACCAATATATTTCAGCGCTTCTTGACGCATACTGTTCATTCCCCTACCGGCATATCCTAAACTTATAAGAACGCTACTACACTGATCTTATACAAAAGGTACTTAGAAGTGCTGTTTGGGGAGTAGCCTAGAGACAGGGCTTGGATTGGCGAACCGCCTGCAGCGGAGCGCCAGCTCCATGTGCATCATGCGCTTCTTGCGCATCTGTTTACATTCCCCTCACCCGCCATATCCCAAACTTATAAGAAACGCTATACACTAACTTGGTGCAGGTGGGACCGAGCTGACCCTGGGGTCTGGTCATATCTGCGACACAGAGAATTGCGGGGCCGTACCTCGGTCCAGGTCTCAAAAGGTCTAGTATACCCCTCTCCTCCCACTCCCCACCCCTCCTCCACCTCCACCTCTCCTTCCTCCGAATTACCATCCGTGGCCATGGGCCATCAGTCGGTAGCTCTAGGCACAGCAGCAGTTGCCGTCGCTAAGCGACAGCAGTGCGGGCTCAAACTGCTGAGCCTAGCGATAAAAAGGCACCCGCCCAAGAGCGTATACAGGGCAGTCCACATCAAACTTGTTAACTTTGTCGCCACCCACTGCGTGTAATCCACAAAACATCTTGCAAACTTTTAATCATTTACCGATATTATTTGCGCGCTTCTTGCGCATCTGTTTACATTCCCTCACCCGCCATATCCTAAACTTATAAGAACGCATACACTTGATCTTATACAAAAGGTTCTTAATAAGTGCTGTTTGGGGAGTAGCCTAGAGACAGGGGCTTGGATTGCGAAAGCTCACCTGGCAGCGGAGCGCCAGCTCCATGCGCATCATCGCTTCTGCGCATCTGTTTACATTCCCCTCACCCGCCATATCCCAAACTTATAAGAACGCTACTACACTGATCTTATACAAAAGGTTCTTAGAAGGGCTGTTTGGGGAGTAGCCTAGAGACAGGGCTTGATTGGCGAAAGCTCGCACTGGCAGCGGAGCGCCAGCTCCATGCCAAGATCCAACTAACATAGTTAACTGCAGCACCTTTAATCTACTACTATTCACTGCCTCCATACATGGTCCCCTTATCAAACGAGCTGTGTCAGGCAGAATTTGGGTTGTTTTCATGGCTTCCATGTTAACTTTGTCGCACCTGCTGTGTAACTCCACAAAATATACTGGCAAACTTTATATCATGTACCGATATTATTTGAGCGTTCTTCTGCTCACCTCCTTTGGTTCCTCTCTGCCACCCATGGTTTGAAACCTGAGTCCATTTAGAGTATGTCGCATGCAATCTCTAGCCTGCGCTGCCTCTGCATGCCGTCCCCTATAGTGTCAGGGTCAATTATTGGATGTTTTACATGCTCTCTAGCTTCATTCTGTCACTCTGTCATGGCCATGTCTGTTGCCCATAGTTTTGGCATAATGGAGCGATAAGCAGCCTCAGAGGCATCCATGCACTTCCCTGCTGTTTCCTGTCCATTTCCATGGTGTTTCCAATCCTTTTCTGAGGTTCCAGCAGGTTTTGGCCAAGCTTCCCTGTGCAGAGCCTTGTCCCCTTGAAAAAGCTCGAGTCTCCCATTGACTTCAATGGGGTCGTTATTCGAGAACGAGCACTCGAGCATCGGGAAAAGTTCGTCTCGAATAACGAGTACCCGAGCATTTTAGTGCTCGCTCATCTCTAGTGTTAATTCATAACTGGATTGGTTGATTTCATAGGTGTCATTGACCTGGAGTTACTCTGTGGGGTTTAAGTGTTTCCTATTATTTTGAGCGGTCTAGTAACTCTGTTTTGTAGAGTAAACAATATTCATCTACTGGATTTTTTCCTGCACAATAGTTGCACAAGTATGAAAGTTTTATAAAGAAAAGGGGTTTATTGTTAAAATGTAGTAAAACTTAAAAATAAATATAATATCGCTGTAAACATCTCAAATTACCCAATGTAAAGCAAAATAAATAATTACCGTATATTCCGGCGTATAAGACGACTTTTGAAGACAGAAAAATCTTCCGTCTTGTCTGGGGTCATCTTATACGCCGGTAATCCGCCCGCCGCCGCTGCATGGGAGAGGCTCACGGCTGAGCCCTCTCCATAGCGGTATGTCTTTGCTGCATATTGCTAGCACCGATCGCGGGTTTTCACAGCCATGGTGCCGGCAAGCTGCCGACGCCTCAAAAAGATGCGGCGCATGGGCGCATACTCACCCTCCGGTGGCCCGATGTCTGCGCGGCTCGTTCAGCATCTTCTACTACGCCGTCTTCTTTCTTCTTCTGCTGGGCGCCGCCATATTTTCCTTCCCGGGGCGGCGCCTAGTATGACATCAGCAGCGGAGCGTCATACTAAGCGCCTGCCGGGGAAGATCAATGGCGGCCGCCCAGCAGAAGAAGAAGACGGCGGAACACTGAAGACGAGCCGCGCGGACCTCGGGGGAGCAGGCAACACATCGGGGCCACCGGAGGGTGAGTAGATAAGTTTATTTTTTTAATGCTGCTGGCTGTGTTGTGTCTGTATTACTTGGCCTGGCTGATACTACTGGGGCCTGTGCTGTATACTACTGGTGGGCAAGTGCTGTATACTACGGGGGCTGTGCTGTATACTACTGGGGGAAGGTGCTGTATACTACTGGGGCAGTGCTGTATACTACTGGGGGCTGTGCTGTATACTACTGGGGGCGTGTGCTGTATACTACTGGGGGCTGTGATGTAATGGTAATGTTGTTGTTGTATGCCTTATGTTTATGAGCGACAGGTTTTCCTGCTATATCCCGCTCATGTCATAAGAATTTAAATTAAAAAAAGGACCATGTTAAATTCAAATCTGTTTTTTTTTTTTTATTTTACCTGTGTTTTGTAAGCGTTGAAAAGGGGTAGTCTATACGGCGAATATATCTTAAACTCTATATTTTAAACAGGAAAGTAGGGGGGTCGTCTTATACACCAGGTCGTCTCATACGCCGGAAAATTCGGTACATCTTTTATATTCCTTTTGGAAAGAGATTACAGAAGTTAATGAAATATATGTACCTAAAAATGGTGCAAAACACTTGTCATGCAAAAGAAGCGTCTATTACAGTGACATTGATGGAAAAAAAGTGTTTAATATCTTCGTATGTGACAGTAAAATTTTAAACATAAGCATTAATTTAAGTTCCTGTGAATGAGATAATTTAATAATAAATGCAGTTGTGATCTATGACTTATAATCCTTTCCTGTACTTTCTAGATTGTGCTGAATCATCTACACACAAGAATTTTTGTATTTCATGCATTCATTGTTCTTGCCCAAGAGGGAGTGCCCTCAAGATTGGGTTTCATGTGGCGTGCTTGTTTCTCAAGTGTATGATGTCACATCACTTGTAAAAGAAAAGAGTCCATAGGTGTTTTGGTAACTAAATTAAACAATGATTTGCTTTCAGCAGATTTTTCTGTGTAACCTAAGAATTACATATTCTAAAATGTATGAAGGAATAGTGAAGATGATAACTGTGAACTTTGTTGTATATTTTACTAAAGGAAACTGTCTATTTTTCTTTTTTTAACCCTATCTTTACTTTGCATTTCATTTACTAAAGGTTTTTGAAGTTTTTTTTTTTTATGCGGGTAGCAGTAAGTCTGGGTTTCCACCTATCATACAGAGACATTTGTTACATGTCATGACCTGCAAGCTGTACATGGCTTAGTCAATAAACTATCATAGGTTTATCATAAAAATACAAAATCTCCAAATAATATTTAAAACCATATGTTTCAAATAAAATATGAAATATAGGAAGACTTTTAATATTAATAATATAAACAAAGGTTCTGGGGACATTCAATTATCAGTGTTCGAAAGCTGTGCTATTTTCCCCTTTAAATGTTTTGTGGTTTTTCAGGGACATTATCATGACCAGTGTTTTTTAAATTTTACATTTAATGAAAAAATGTGTTATACGGTCAAGAAGTAAGTATTAATTACTAACCTTTATGTTGCACAGAAGCCTCAACAACATGAATCCGAAGGTAGGATAGTCCCAGGTAACATCATGTTAAAAGGGAAGAGTTTGTCTACCATGTAATAGTACTTGGTACTTCAAAAAACAAACACAATGGGATAGCCAGCTTACCCTAATGGTTCTCTTTGCAATCCTATCTATGTATCATTGACAGAAGTCCAGTACTGGCAACTTGGTAACCCAAAGCCAGCATAGATTCACCCCAGAAGCTGACAATCTACCAAGGTCTACAGAGAGACTACTGACTGGCCCCTTATCTGGAGAAACTACCAGACCCCAGAGACTGTTAGATCCTGAGCCGCTGCAGACTGAGCACCCACATAGATTCCAGGCGACACAGACTGACCAGAGTGAGCAGACTGTGCTAACAGTGCCAGGATTGGAGGCCACTGAGGACGAGGTCCACTTCCTGCTACACTGCTACAAATACTCAGCAGTGAGGGATACTCACTTCAGACTCTCAGATCTCCTCCCGGGTTTCTGCTTCATGGAGGAGGGAAAGAAGAACTCCATCCTGCTGGGGGAAGAGAAGACCACAATGGCCATAGCCACACAATATGTCACTGCCTACCATACACTGAGAGACAAAAGATACCATGGACTATAATAACCCCCCAAACCCCATGTCCCCCTTCATCCTGTTCCCCATGACCCTGTACCCCACCTTATCCCCCACTATCCAATATTTTATAAATGCTTTGGCAATGCTAACTTGTATTTGGTCCAAAGTGGCTTGGATTGGGAGATGTACATGCCTTATCTGACGAGGGAGGCTTAATAAATATATCTGTACACTTTTTTACATCTTGTATTTTTTTTAAAGAAATGCTTCAAAGCCTCACTACATCATTAGTTTAAAGGTTTTCAGAATGTATACAATACAGAGTGCATAGTGGAAGCAACAATATATTATAAAGGAGGAAAAAATCTTGTAGATGTAAAGCTTTGGATCTGTACTTCCGATGACCTCCACAAATCTAACTTCCTTTGGCTTACAACTCACACACAAAAGAGCTATTATTATTATTCCAATGTTACCATATATATATGTGACCAGGATAGTGAACCTACCATTCTGCACCAATGCTGAGCAGCTGGAGATCTTTTGTATGAACATGCTTTGTTATACTCACAATAGGGCCAAGCTGGTGATCTGCAGTAATCATTTGGAAAGAATTTAAAAACCTAGAAAAATGAATTTCATCGACATTACTGTCAGTCCATGTGAAGTTTAATTAGACAACACATGCTACAATAATCAGTGAATGTTGCCAACAAAGGGAGAAAACAACCAATTTACGGGAATGTAAATAATAGTATTTAACATTTAGCTCCAAGTGCTATTTACACATACTTATCGTGATGCTCAAAAATCTGTCCAAATACAAAAAAGCATAAGTAATAAAATTGTTAACATACTTTCTGAGAATTCTTATAAACATTTACAGCATTTTTTTAATGGAGAAATGGTACAGGCTATGAAAACATGCATTTAAGATGAGGCTACTACTATGAAGACCCCAAGTACTGGTTGGCAAAATCCTCTGTACGGTGTCAGGACATTCATAACTGTCAGGATTCGGGATGTGTGAATCCACATGATCACCACGGGAGGTGGTACTAGCTGACACCTGACCGGTGTCTAAGTGGCACCTGGCCTTTAGCAGAGCCCGCCGCTAAGCGGGTTGGACTTGCTGCAGCAGGGTACCACCAGGTCGTTCCACAGGGAGGTCCAGGCAGAAGGGAATGGGAACACAGGCACATGGGACAGAGGACACGGGAACTCAGGAGCAGGAACATACAGGAGCGGGAGGCTGGAAATTCAGCAGTATGGCTGGCCTGGCAGAGGGACAAAGTGAGACATCTTTGAGAACCGGTCGCTTTCCACCCAGATTACAGTATTACCCCAGAAAGATGGAAGATCGGTGATATAGTCCATTGCCACTTGAGTCCACAGGCAGCTGGGTATCAGTAATGGCAGAAGAAGACCAGAAGGTTTAAGATGAGATGGCTTGTTTCGGGCGCAGGAAGTGCAGGAGCCCACAAAATCCTGTACATCCTTGACCAGATCCAGCCACCAGTAGAAACGGGAAATGAGGGCGACAGAGCGTTGCACCCCAGGGTGCCCAGCCACACGAGAACAATGTCCCCAGGTCAGTATCCTTTTCCAAAGGGCAGGTCGGACATAAGTCTTACCAAAAGGAAGCTGCCGAAGGTCCACTGGAGCAGCAAGAAAAAGCCGTTCAGAAGGAACGATATATCTAGGAGCAGGATCCTCCCCAACAACATCAGAGGCACGAGAGAGAGCATCAGCCATAATATTCTTCTCTGCAGGACGGAAATGTATTAGGAAATCAAATCGGGAGAAGAAGAGAGACCAACGAGCCTGTCTTGAATTGAGACGCTGGGCAGTCTGCAGGTACAGGAGGTTTTTGTGATCAGTATAGATACTGACTGGATGACGAGCTCTCTCCATTCCTCCAAAGCAAGCTTAATAGCCAGAAGCTCCCGATGACCAATAGAGTAGTTACTTTCCGCAGCAGAAAAGGTCTTTGAGAGTTTGGCCTCTGGGCCCCTTCTGGGTGAGAACGGCTCCCACACCAATGGATGAGGCATCAACCTGTAGTAGGAATGGTTTCTTAGTATCATGCCGGTTGAGAACGGGTGCAGACGAAAAAGGCAGACTTCAGCTTAGTGAAAGTTTCTTCAGCCGCCAGATGCCATAGCTTAGGATTGGCGTTCTTCTTGGTCAGCACCACAATGGGAGACACCAGAGAGGAGAAATGTGGGATAAACTGTCGTAATTGGTGAAGCCCAGGAATCTCTAGATAGCTCGAAGACACGACCACTGAAGTACTGCAGACAAGTTTCCAGGATCCATCTGTAGTCCCTTGTCTGAGATAATATAGCCTAGGAATGGGAGACTCCTCTGATGGGTCACAGGAGCACCCATGATAAGAACACTAAACTACAGAGAAGAGTAGTGGGCAGTAGGTTGACACTTATTCATACTCACCTGGGAATGCCCTAGGCATATAATTTGTGTCTATTTTTGTCATATTATGTATCTATTAAAGAATATCCAAGTTTCAAGAGAAATTCAATTGGTTCCGTTTTTTACAGTATGTTTGAAATGATTCTGACTCACCCATCATTTACATATTCTCCAATCAAGCCAGGGAAGAACAAATCACTAGAGTTTCTATTTACTTGAAGGGGTTTTCCATTCATAGCAAGTTAGTCCTATCTACAAGATCATAAGTACAGGGCCTGTTTTCCCCCAGTTGCACCTGTGAGATGACCAGTTGTGTGTGCGCCGGCTACTCCGTCCATTTCTGTGGAGCTAATGGAGATAGACATGTGCAGCACATCTCAGGTGAAATGTGCATATAATGGACCCCCATTCTCGTGCTCCACAAGGGTCCCATCAGTGAGACAGGGATAGGGCGCAACTTACTATCACCAAAGAACCCCTTTAAATTTGGGACACTATATTACTGGTCTATAAGGATCGGAAGGCGATGTAGGGTGCCAAATGTAGGTGATAGGTTCTTTTTAAAGGGGTTTGCTCATGAAAGCAGGTTCTCAAATTTTAATCAACCAATTGATGTGTACACAATAAAGATAATTTTTAACCCAGGGTTTATCTAAACTTTTATTTATTCTTATCTTGCCTGCAGCTAGTAGATTATCTTTCTGCAGACTGCTGCTTGTTGGTGGGAAGTGCATGTGTCTGAGCTGGTCTTGTAATGCATGGGAGAGGAGCAGAAGGCAGAGGGCGCAGAATTGTGCAGACAGTTATTTATGGGAAAGTTATTTATGGGAAGAATCCAACCAAAATTGCAAACACCAGGATTGATGGAGACAGGTTGGACTTTTTGGAATGTTTTATTTTATTAAGTATTAAAGGGGTATTCCAGGAATCAGCATAATTCATATGCAAATGCATATATAAGTTAATGTGCAATTAGTTGTTATTTAAAATTTAGCTCCCCTTAGCAGAAAAATGCTGATGACATAGAATGTAATGAAGAATGAAAATGCTCCTGGCCCTTTAATCAGTCCGTTAATTTTCTCCACGCGGTCTGTCGCAGAACAGAAGATGGCCGCTGGTCACATGTCCACATCACATGTCCTGCACCTGCCTGGGCAGGTCATGTGATCACCACTATGTTTGGCTGTAGTCCGGTTGGTTGCAACGCATCCAGTATGGTCAGTGTTTTGGTGATGGCAGTTATCATTACTATGGTAACAGAGCAAGAAAACCTGTTACATCACCACTGGGAGCAGATCCTGAGAGGTAGGAGGAGTTACTGAGAACTTCAGGATCATGGGACTTGTATTTTCCAGTGGCGGCCATCTTGGTGATAACTCCACCTACTTTAGAGAGGACATAAAATGTTGTGAATCATAAAATCAAACAATTTAAGCTCTGTTTTGTGACTAATGACATTGAGTATTGTTGTATTCATTTATTTATATCATCATGGGTTTTTGTGTCAGACATTCATATTCCCGGAATACCCCTTTAAGTATATTTAAGGATCTTTTCTTCATTGGAATACCCCTTTAAGGAATGAAAGCAAAGCTTTGATTAGTAGTTGCAAAAAAAGTTGTTTGTTGCCCATGGAAAGTGATAACAGCGTATCTTTTATTTTCTTGAGCTTTTAAAGGAATGAAATCTGTTCTATGATAACAGAAAATCTATTATTCATCTCCAGTATCTGCTCCCTATATTTTATATATATAATCTATGATAACAGAGTGAGTACATTTTATTATTTATCACTTTACCTAAGAAATACATTTTTAACTATTTTTCTTTATGCCACCCACTCAGCAGTGTAACTCACCATGAGGGAGAGATCATATATATTGGGGCACATTTACTTACCTGGCCGTTGGAGTTCAATGAAAGTGCATTGTCCAACGACAATGCATTTCATCGATTCACTAAGATCGTGGGCCCAATATTGTGCATGTGCAGCTCAGGTTTGACAGAGTTCACCATCTTTTAAGTGGTGCATGTAAGTACTTAGGTCAGCGACACAATTTGAAAGTGCCCAGACTCTTGCTTATCTGACTGCAGAAAGTAGACAGGAGTATAACAAAGCGCATAGAAGGACTGCACACCATTATTGCATATAATAGATTTATGAGCAAATTCAAGCTTCATTTTTAGCTTGCGGTAAATGTTAATAATGTATTATTTTTCAGTAGTCATGTGACCTTTCATATAATACTACTGTGTATATATAATAACCAAATGCCTCAATGGTTTCTTGCGTCGTTAAGTCAGAAGAAGTGATCACAGAACCAAAGGATTGGACTTTAAGAAAAATAATACAAAAAAATATTTTATTGCTCTGGATGATTGAAATGTCATAAAATCCATTTATTTTCAGCTACACTACACTTCACTGCAGGGCAAATCCAGGGGAACCTAGAAGGTACAATATGATTAAAATATTATTGAAGCCAACGGTACAGGATTTAGTAATATTCCAAGTACAGTAGTAATGTGACACTTTCTCATAGCTGTATCTCTCAATTTAGTCTAAATGTCTCAAAAAATATATAACTAAATATATATAATGTTCACTAGTACTGTAGATACACATCTACAATGTAACACTTTTATAGAGATCTGTGCTTTGACAGCAGCTTGGGAGTATATCACTGTCATGACTAGACATGCTTATGTGGAGAGAAGTGAATTGAAATAGAGTGAATCACATAATGAATATTTCCTACCTATGTAGCTGAAGGCTATGGAGAGACAGAAAGGGAGTTACCCTGTGAATCAATGTCCTGTAAGCACATTTGTCATGTCTGCTCGTGCCATATATGATCAAACTGTGAATGCACAGCCAATGCCGTAGTTTTCCAGTATCTGATGCACCAATCTTCATATAAAATTGTTTTTTATTCTGCTGATTTAAAATTAAATTTAGCTTTTTTTTCATTTTTTGTTTTCATTGGCTTTCAATCACATTAATAAGACGGTAGTTTGTGAAAGTTTCTATTTATGAGATTAGATGTTTCCTACCCATCAGACTCTACTGGACATTTAGACTCTAAACTTCACCTCCCTCTTATGTAACATGAGCCATGTAGAGCTTCCTATTGGAAATATCTCCCATTTCCTCCCATTGCAGGGGCTGCATTTCTACAGTCTCTGCCCTTTCCTGCAATGTGTTCCTTTTCGGGAATCTGTCACAGAAGGGCCAAGCTTTTTACTGCCATTTCACACAGATGGCAGTTTGCCTTAAATGTATTCTTTCATTAGGATTTCACATTTCCCATAGCCTTATTCAGACAAATGCCAAATATTCTTCTATAATAAGTATTACTGCTTCCACTTCTCTTACAGAATTGATAAAACAGACAGAAAACTGCATTGAGTCATGTAGGGGGGGGGGGGTTGAAACCTTGTGTCATTATCATTATCTCCTCACTGCTCATATTAGTTAAATAGCAACTGCTCCACAAATATGGACTGCACATGGGTGACATCTGTGTGTAATTTGTGTGGCATCATTACTCTCCACAGCCCCATAGACTTCTATGGGAACACGGATAGCAGTAAGACCTCTTCTGAGTTTTCTACAGCCTCTTCACTGATCTGTGAAATACAGGTTCATGTGCATAGGTTTATTAAAATGAATTTGTTAGTGTTGCACATGCAAAAGAGAACAAGTACACTGGTGAAAACAAAGTTCCTACATATCTACCCTAAAAGTGACTTTTTTCAGCCTACATGCATGTGGAAGGTGTTAGGCTATTTTGATATGTATAAATTATTTTCTTTTCTATTCAATATGGTTTACTCTCTAGGACTAGGCTTGTACATGGATTGAATTCTGCTCACTGTCTCTACTAAAGTGTTTGGGCATCCCAGATTTTTTGGAAAGTTGTTCTTATATGGAGAATATTTAGCAAATATATTCTGAAAATTTTCCTCTTTCACACAAAAAGCTTTTGCTTGCTTCATAATGCTATTGGTGAGAGTAACAGTTTTTCACTTACTTATTTTAGAAAATAATAGCTGAGAAGAGACCACTACAAAATCAATAGTATTAATGTGAAGTGCAATCTATAGGTGCTCATGAAAAAGTCTCTAGGCCATAAAAGAGAAAATAATTCTATATATGGCTAAAATGGTAATTCAGGAACTTCAATACAATATTGCTCCCCTGATGACCTTCAAAATGAATATACACATTACTTGCTGGTTGGTAGTCTTTTAGTTTACAGCTAAAACATGTAGAGTTATTTCTAGATCACACTTTCAAGCATGTATACCAGGAGCAAGGACCAGGGGTCCTTACTGAGAAATTATTTATCACATAGACACTACCTATCAAAAATGTTGAACAATACCGGTAACATTAAAAATAAATTATTTATTAGATACAATTAAAATTACATAGTAAGAAACATAGTTGATTTCCTAGCAAAAGCGTAAATGCAGGGCAGCTAAACAACATACTATAACATAAGATACATACATTTACCAAAGTGCATAGTGCAAGACTGAAAAAAGTAAGTGAGTCCAAAACAAGTAATGCGTAGATACAGTAACATGTAGTGGTATATACCTGAGATCAAGTTATATCAATACGCATAGAAGGAACGCTCCCCAGCACCTCCCCAACACGTGTTTCGATCCCAACAGGACTTTGTCATCATATATATATATTTACTATGAAAAATACCTTCACAATCACATAACATAGAAACGATATGTAATTGTTTCTATGGGTTGTCTGCTATGGAATGGACTGATATGGGCCCTCTAGTGGTCAATTGTCAGTATGCATGTCTAGTGTTTGTGTGACATAAGAAAAAATTACATTCATCTAAGGTGAAATACTGACGCTTTCTGGTTGGTTTATACATGACATCACTATCAGGGGCATTGCATTCTGTAGAAAGGAACCATTTAATTGTAAAAATATGTTTTATTATTTGAATTAAAAGCAAGTCTTTAGAAGGACATTTTCTACTAAATTAAGTAATCTTCTGGAGTCATGAACAAATTCCATTTTAAATGGTAGGCAAGTGAAATCAGCAGTACCTTCTGGCATATTAGAATGGATGAAGAAAGCAATGTGGCATAGAATTGTGTTACACCCAGGGGTTGCTATAGAAAAACCTTTATTGGTTGACCTACTAAACATAAACCAATAATCAATAGTGTCATTAGTCCAGCTGAACATGAATATATCCTAAGGAATAGTGCATAGTAGTCTTACACAATACTCTTGCTGACCTTGAGTCTTCCTTCACTCTGTCTTGCTTACCCTTGGATTACCTTGAAGAAGATAACATAAGCTGTTCAGTAAGATAGATGGGTTAGTCAATAGGTTGGATGGCCCATCTAATAAAGTCTTCTGGACCAACCAATAGGTGGGTAAGGCCAGGAAAATGAAGGACCTAAACATTAAAATGTCAGCAAATAACATATGTTCTTGTCTATTCCTTATTGCGTGGATGCTATAAATAATGTACACAGCTTTAGCAGATAGGAATTTTATTTTAATTTAAATAGTAAATGTGATTAGTTTAACCAGTTCCCTTTCTTCCTTTGAGCCAATCACAGCGGAGGACATGTCCAGGCTTCTTTCCTCTGCTCACTCCACTACCAGCATCAGTGACCCCATCCCCTCACACCTCAGAGGGTCCCTCTCCCAGCAGTCACCTTTCACTTCACTAAAATGGTTAACCCCTTCACGGCGGATATATCTGTAGCAGAGCTTTGAAGGGTGTATGAAGAGGGCTCACGGGCTGAGCCCTCTTCATACAGAGAAGCGCTTTGCTGCATATTGCAGCACAGACCCATCGCTTCCACCCGCGGTCAGTGCTTGCACCAATCGCGGGTGTTAACCTTTTCTTTGCCGGCGGCAAAGTCGCCGACAGCACTGAAAGCATGGCGGTGCATGGGCGCCACCATGTTTCCTCCGATCGTTGCTCCCCCAAGCGTCATCAGGGGGTCGGCGACCGGTTGCCATGACAGCCTCGGGTCTTTGTCAGAGCCGAGGCTGCATGGTTTTGGCATATTCGCAACTGATGTACTGTAGTCAGTCCTATCACACTAATCGGCATAACCAGCTAAATTCTGAATTCCATGAAGAATTTCTTGTGACTCTATTTTCATGTACAATAATCTATGATATATTTACCAAACCCAGTATCTATGAACAAAATGTGGAGTCTCACGCTGAATTTCTTGTGACTCCATTTCCTTTAGAATCATTGGCCCCAATCTCTCATGTTTAGCACTTTCCTTAAATGGGTTTTCCCATGAACTAAAGTTAGGCCCTATCCACAGGATAAGGCCTAACTTGCTGATGAGTGGGGGTCTCAGTGTTGAGAGTCCCACAGATCACAAAAACAAGGCATCAGACTAATGGAGCAGACGGCCGCGCATTACCGTTCTGCTCCATTAATCTCTATGGAGCTGATGGAAATTCCAGTTCCGGCCCCAAACATGTTAGAACACCAAGAGCTCCGCCAGCCCCACATAGTACAAAGCGCGTGGGCTCAGTTACGGCGAAGAGCAGATCGGGCAAAAAGGAGGGTGCTGTAGCATAGCAGAGTTCTTGCCACGGACAGCCAGATTGCAGCACATTGTAGCACAGCGTGCGTACCAGTGAGTGGCTCTCCTAGCAGGAAGAAACATCTAGACAGTGGCAGGAGAAGTGCCAGCCTCAAGGGATCGGGACCATAGAGCAGTGAATACATAACTACCTGCTCCACACCTCGGTCAGTACCATTGCGCCCCCCTACTATTCTATACCTGGCCTGGGAGAGGTTATATCAATCAGAACTTTTGACCCAGCTAGCTAAAAATAGCAGTGCCATAATTACCATGTGTTGGAGGTAATACAATCAGATTCTCTCAGATTGCGCTTATTTCCCAGTGTTGACTCTAATTCATGGAGATGCAAGATTTTAATTTTAATTTTTTTCCTTTTAATTAATTTCTCCTTCATCAATATACAAAATTAAAACATACATATCCAAGGAACGTAGACAGGACAAACGCTTTTACATACTTATAAACATCTGGGTCTTCACCTTTTTGTTATTTGCCCCCTTTTTGTTTCCCCCTTTTTGTAATCCTTACCCGTAATCCTTCATAAAACCTCTTTGCCCTCCCTCCTCCCAAGTTTCCTATCCCTTAAAAACTACTACTCCCTCTTCACCCCACCCCGCTAGAAAAAAAGAGGTGCGCAAAAAACACATAAAAAGAAAAAGATTCGATCCAAGATATAAAAAGATTAACCAGTTACTAGAGATTATCAGAAAAAGATAGTTTACCATTCCATTATCGTAGAGATTCGATGCCCAGAGGTATGGAGATAAGATCTCGATTACTGTACACAGCTAAAGATGGATAAATAGAAAAGAGCAACCAATGGTACTTGAGGTGATCTGTTCTCATGCACTCTAAGGTTGCCCCCACCCTGTGGCACCCATCACACCCCTTCTAACCCCGGGTTTGATTTTGGAGAGTTTCGAGAGAGAAAAAAAAAAAAAAAAAGGTTTTTAGCTTTTTCTTCCCCCCTATCGTTCTCCATAGATCATTTGATGCTTACCGAAGTAAAGTTTTTCATACAGCTGAATTTTGGCCGGTAGGGCTTCCCTGTCGAAGTGGGGCGTTGTGAGTTCACCAGTTCCTGCGATTACACACTTTGCTAATGAGTGTTGTTCTACAGATAATGCTCTTGGGTCTTTGATAGCCCCCTCTTATGTCCACCCGATAGTGTGTGCGTAGAGAAACTCCATAGAGAAAGCAATGCCAAAACCCCAAACGGTCCCTCGATTATTTTGGGTAACCTCTTCAGAGGAGTGTTATTGTTGGGCAGGAGCCCCAGTAAATGAATAATAATATGCATGTGGTCCCGTGGGTCGGATTGCCCTCCTCATATATCCCCATCTTTTTAAGACGTTATGGAGTGTAATACAACAAACTGTGAATAAAATTAAATGGGATCATCCTGTGATGTGTTAATGACGAAGAGCGACATTTTGATATGTCTCATCCATGGTCTTAATGTGAGGTGGATACCATCGACTCCCACTGTGAAACATATTCAATACTTGGTCCTTAGGTGTTTCTCTAAATTAAGATTTGTATATTGTTGCGAGGACCGACATCTTCTCCCTACAGTGGAGAATATATGATCTATCAACAGTGCTTCTATGAATAATAAAGTGATTCTATCTTGGATTGTTATTTATGGTCCAATTTGCAAATAATGAAGGAAGGTGTGTCTGCCCACCCCGTATAGTGTTCCCAATTCATCTGTAAGAGGGTAATATTCATCTTTTAATTATGGACCCAGCCTCAGTGATCCCCATTCCTTCAAATTGTACGTCGTTAATTTTCCAGAATTCTTCAGTTTTTGATGTGCCATAGAGGGGTGAATCCAGTGACCCACTCCGCCCCTGCATCCCCAGGCGCTTCCAACATTCATGAATCTTAAGACGGGAAGTTTTGGTGCCAGTCGCCCGGAAGTGACTGATTCACAGACCCTCGGGAAGGGAATATTGCCCTAGTTTTTTGAAAACTCTGTGTGTGAGTGCCCTGTTCTACACCATATTGTTTATAAAGCGCACTTGGGCTGATACAAAGTACAATCTAAATTATGGTTATCCGTTAGTCCTCGCTCTGCTTGTGTCCCGTTATAGATACACCGATTTTCATTGTACATGTTTTCTCCCCATATGAGATCATTACAGGTCGCTCGATTAATCTAAAAAGTTTCTCTTCACCCATAACGGCAGACCTTGAGAGCACATAAAGTAATTGTGCAGTACCACCATCTTCAGGAGGCTATTCTATCAGCTATACTCAAGGGCACTTGCCCATACGATATATTTTGATCGTATTCTACAATCGTTGGGAGGATGTTCGTTTAAGCATATCGACTGAGGGTCAGCAGAGATCCGTATCCCCAGATATTCAATGCGAAGTGGCTCCAAATCTGTAACTCACCCATGTTCTCGGTTGAAATACATACCATGGGGAGCAGAACTGTTTTTTACAGTTTAATTTTTAATCCAAATAGCTACCGTATCTCTTGTAATATCTGGATTCACAGTTCAGGACGGAACGTTACGGTTTCCCACAGGGCACAGCAAGAGTTCATCCGCATTAGAGTAACAGTTTGTCTGAATTCCATTACAGCCACAACCCAACTATGCATGGGGTTTGATCTCACTCAAGGCAGCCAAGGGGTTCCATAAAGATAGTAAAAAGTAGTGGGGATAGAGGGGCCCTGACTGGGTTCTCTTGTATTTAAATGTTTTCGTACCATAATCATTAGATAAATGATTCCTAGCCTCGCGACGTTATAAACAGCTGACCCCATAGTTTATGAAGTCTTCCCAAAGACCGAAGTTTTCCTCATAGCAGCCCAAAGAAAGGGCCACTCACAATGTCAAATGCTTTAGCTGCATCTAAGGACCGGATGGAGCGACCCCCAACCCCAGCCCCCAGTTTGAGTCAAGAACAATCTATCAAGATATCCAATTATAAGTCGCCCGGGGATAAAACCCGTTTGATCTGGATGGATAATAAGATTGTGTATACCCTATGGAGTCTCCGTGAACAGGGTTTGCAAGGATATAGGTCTATAAGAGCCCTCTCTATGGCATTCTGCCTTTTTTGGGATGAGAACGGATGAGGCCTATCTCATGACAGGCAGCATCACCTTTCAATCTACTCTCATTGATTATTCCAACAAAAGACGGAAGCAATGTTGTTTAATCTACTGTAAACTTCAAATGGGACAGGCCGTCGGAACCCGGGGATCAGTTACCTGTGATAGACTAAGTGTCTCTGTATGTCTCGGTTATTATGGTCAGGGGAGGGTCAGTAGCTGGAGTGTTGTCTGGTAAGAGAAGGGGGGGGAATTTTGGAGAGTATTGGTCGGGTCCGGGCCTCTTCTTTAAGTTTGGATTGAGTAGTGTGGGAGAAGAAGCACATAATTTTTTTTAAGCTTTTTTAACTAATGTCATGGGGGGAGAGGTCTACTAATTCACTATTCTTTATTGAGAATTGGTTTATATGGTGTGATCTTCCTCTACACACTGGACTGTAGAGGCTAACAGTTCCATGGTCGCCCGGGCTACAGAGTGTTTTGTCCCTGATAGAAGCTTGCTGTTGTGGGCCTTCTCTCCAAGAAATTGTTCATATGCTATTCGAAGCTTTTTGCAGAGCCTCTGTTGAGGTCTCTGAGGTGTGTATTTTAAAATACCCTCTTGGGCCATGGTCATTGTATTTAATAATGGAATTCTTTTTGGAAAAGGCCTTTTCTTGGTAGGACATCTCCGACATGCCACCACGATCAATATGTTTGACTTCAGATAGTGCGTCCCAGAATACTCGAATTATGGGTGGACCCAAAGTTGTCTTTCCAAAAGGTAGAATCTCCTCCTCAGCTCTCTGTCATCGCTAGAAGAAGAGATAGCCAATGGGGATTATCTAGGTGGTTTTCTATGCGTATTATCTAGATTTAACTCCCAGCACCACGAATGGTATGATAGAGTGGCCTGCGCAGCGTGGTACCTCCTTTTTGTTATATGGGGGAATGGTTTATGTCTGAGGCCAGGATAAGGTCGATCCGGGACATACTTTAAGGAGCTGGAGAAACAGAAAAGCTTTCTGTCACCCAACCGTATTTCTCCGCCAACAGTGCTGAAGCTGTTTCCAGGCAGAACTATACAGGAGAGAGAAGTAGAGACCGCGGAGCCACCACTCTACCGCGTCGCCACCCTATTCAGGTCAGGTACATGGCACCAATTAAAGTCCCCGGAAAATCCAAAGAGGACATCTATCCCATCTGGTCCCTGAGACCAACATGCTTTCAGCCTGTAGGGAGAAAGGGCGGCCGCCCACCGCCCACGAGCGGGGCAAGGACGACATAACTAGGCGACGTGCAGAGGCCGAAGAGCTATACACATAAGCCCAAATCAAGCATTTCCATTGAAGAACATATCGCGTCCGGTCCAATTGTTTTGACGCTGAATAGCGAGTAGAATTTGCTGATTGTGTATGAGAGCGACATCACTCCCATCCTACCGAGAGACGAAATGGCACGAAGGAAAATTTGAATGGTATTCCTCGCGGCCCATTTTTGCTATGTTTTCAACTGTGCTATTGCTGGGGGAGTCATACACTATAAACTACTATGCAGGGAGCATATTTCTGAATAATGTAGTCAAAAACGATACGTTCGTTTTATCCGTTCCCCTATCCCCTAACATTCAATGTTAGTATAGATGTCATTTATACAAAAGGAGGAAGAGGGAAGAAGAAAAAAAAAAAAAGAAAAAGAAGGAAAACCCCCTACCCAGCAGGTTGTCCAGACTCCCCACCAGCCCGCCCCCAGCGCATCCCTCACCTCCCAACCCCTAAATGTATACAGTGTAAAGCTGATATACTCTTCTCCACCCTAGCATACCCGCTATACGGTACCTACACGTCCCCCCATCCATGGCGCCCTTACAATCTCAGTATGGTGATTATGGCAAGGAAAGATCAGGTCATGTCAGCTACCTTATATTCCTTTATTAGCAACCAAGTTGACACCCACCAATCAGGTTGAGACGCAAGAAAAAAAGTTCGTCCCCTTGAAAAAAACGCCCTCATACTTTGGCTGGATATATCAAATGAATAAGATAATCTTTTCCACAATTTTTTTTAAACATCTCTAAACTCTTTTCTTTTCATCAGTGATGTTACTTGGACTCCCCCCCTGGAAATCAGGGTATCAGAAATTTCAGCACAACCGGTTACGGAGTAGGCGTTACCACCCTCTTTTATCGCCTCTCGAAGGAACCATACCCTGTCCCTAGAGCAGAGTATGTTAATCAATTATGGACTGGGGTATGGTCGACGGCAACTGTGTTGCGACCTGGGACCCTATGGGCTCGTTACCACCACAATGATGAGTGAATATGTTCCTTCCCCAGAACTTCCCGTTAAAAACCAATGGTGGATGAAACTGTACTGTGTTCCTCATTGCTACCACCCCCCAGGGGAAGCACAAATATTACTTCCCAGAAAGACTACACACTTGCTGGACCGGTCCTGCTCACGGTCTTATTATGAAAGTTGGCTAATTATTCTTTGTTTCTGCCTCATCTAGAAATGCCTTTTTGGGTCTGTCTAAGCTTCCTTCTATTTTGAACAGGCGTCACCCTGATCCTTGATTGCGACTCACTGATTTGTTAGGTACCTTGCGGATCCCATATATATCCTTTCTAGTATCCTCTAACTGATCTTTTAGCCCTCCATAGATGGATTGTGTTTTCTGACAGCTTGGAGGATTTCATCCCAACATGGGGGGGATGCCTCCGGGGCTCCTCACTATCCACAAACAGGGAGAGGAGCAATTGAGCACTGTTTTGTTTCTCTAGCGGGCTCGTCTGGCTTCCCGGTGGGTTTTGTGTTTCAGGAATGTATCGCAGTTGGTGTTAGGATTTTCCTAGGGGAAACTTCCTAGTGGATTTACGCCCAGCACTTTGGTGGAGCATATTGAACTATGCAAAGAAGAGGCCACTAATTCCACGTTGGGCCCCTGCTAAACTCTGTTGGATTCCTTCCACCTGTGTCTTACACTCCCTGGTGCCACCTAAGTTATTGTTTAATCTCAATCATAAACATTACATTTAACCGGTGGTTTAAAGTAACAAAAAGTACACTATTCAAAAGCAAAGAAAGGGCAGGCAAAGTTAGAGGGACAAAAGTACGAAGAAAGCACTTAAACGTCCTAGTTCCCTCCGGCCGGAGAATCAGCGCCAAAAAGAGACTACTTACATAGTCTCATGCGTGCTGTCAGAGTCTCCAGTGGTGCAGTCTTGATTTGTGACCCGACTGAACGGCTTTTGTCCACAGGGGAGGGTCTAATAGCACCTGATCTATTCTCCCGTGTGCTCAAACAGGTTCCCGACTGGTAGGGAGGGGGGATTGAGGGTGGGTATGACTACTCCCCCGCGGGGTTAGCAGCCAAATGACACGGGGCCCGGCAGGCCGTCTTCTCCCACACGCCCCTAATTAATATGTGCGGGGGGTAGCGATTCGCCCGCCTGCGGATATATGTGTCTCTTAGCTACCATCCAAATAACGAGACGGCCCGCTACCCCCACAAATTAACAACTCGATGGATATGCGTGGAGAGAGAGCCGCCAAGAGTGTCGAATGCCACGATGAACAAAAACCAAGTCAAGACGGGTAAGAAAAATATATCGACTTTCGCCGGGACGGATGCGTCACTTTATGTAAGCAGCAGATGATTTCAGGGAGTCTGCCAAAGATGTCACACTGTCCTTTTTTTCCTGCGAAAGACATCAAGTCAGTGTACCTGGCAATAGGGGGGGGTATACGGCGAACAACGGCAGGGTGAGCGAGCCAACTTATCTATTGCCCCCGCACTCCAGGAGCCAGCAAACCCATACTCCCAACAACATTGCCCCCAGTGCGAGGACATCTGACACTCGCAGCTTCTCGGGCCTGTTGAGACCCTCCGCAAGCAGGCGGCCCGTGCCCGGGCAAACAAACGATTCGTAGTGTGGAACGTGGTAGGGAATAGCGATAGATACTGTGCCCGCCCTGGGTCAAAAATAGGTATAAGATGTAAAAATGTTTCCTACATTACCAAACTCCAGGCAGTCTAGACGCGCTCCCTCTCAATCAGCGGTACATACTCCAGAGCAAAAAACGCCCCCGTCTGTTCCTATCTCGGTTAGCGCAGGTGAGCCGCCCAGAGACGGTAAGGAGATCAGCGAAGGAGGCGCTGTCGGCACTATGTCAGGGCAGCTGGACCGATGCTCTCCACGGTCGTCTCGTTATGGTCCAGTCGGTGCGTCCCGTTGGTGCATCCGGGAGTTCCTTTCTTGACCACGTAAGGGGGGGGAGAGCGATCCAGAGGACAGAGAGTTCTCAAGCGGCAAGGTGCTGGCTCACGCTTGGAGGAGTCGGTCGAGGAGCTCGTGGCCGTGGCTGCTGACAATCCTCGGCATGGTAGGGGGCGGGGCCATCTCGCGGGCGCGGCGTGTTACGTCATACTGCACCTGCCCACTTTCCTCGATGGAGATGCAAGATTAACTCTTTCTATGCACAAGCCAGTATAAGTTCCTAACAGTGGCACCTGAGAAGTGAGATATGGATATCTGGAGGTGATATATCAAGACACAGGGGCATATTTATCAGGACCTCTGTGCCACGGGCCGTACTATCCCCGCACCGGCTGTGTCTATTTCTAAGCCAAGCCCCGATACATCTTCCACCTCTTGATGTATCCCACTGCGACTATGCAGCGACGGGGCAATTGAGCACTGGGTAACTGAAGCTATATACTGGAGGCCTGGAGCTATATACTGGGGGCCTAAAACTATATATTGCAGGGTTTGAGCTACATACTGGGGGTTTTGAGTTATATACTTGGGGGGTGCAGAGATATACTGGGGCCTGGAGCTATATACTGGGGACCTGAAATTATATACTGTGGGGCTGGAGCTATATACTGGAGGGCTGGAGATATATACCGGTGGGTTGGAGATATATATATACCTTACAGGCGTTTCACGGTATTTATGAATTGTGAAATGGAAAATGTACAATTTTTTAAAGAAAATCTCATTTAAGGCCCCAAAATATCATTTTTAAAAGCAGGTAGAAAGGTAGAAAAGCATCCCAAATTTTGTCACACAATTTCTCCTGAATACGGAAATACCCCATATGTGGTTGTAAATTGCTTTTTTTAGTGATATAGCCAGGCTCAGAATGGAGGGAATGCTATTTTTGAAGTTTAGTTTTGGCTGTCATGTTATGTTTGCACAGACCCAAAGGTACAGTGAAAAACCCCAACATGTGAGTCCTTTTTGTAAGTGATAAAATTTGATTTTAGTCACTTATGTAGAATTTTTGTAAAAAGCCTATGTTACATACTAAGTTTTTCCTTTTTCCACAAATGTTTCATTTATAAGACACATTTTCAGACATTGACCTGAGCATAAAAATGAAACAATACTTTGTAACATTTATCAGGCTGTATCTTATGTGAGGCATCAGATTTTTTGATAGATGACAAAATTAAAAAATTAGCAAATATCAGAATGGCATTGATAGGATTTTTCCAAATTACACTTCCAGGACTGTGTGGTAGATTCGGAAGCAATCCTTCATACACAGCCCAGGTTTGGAAGGACATGTGTCACATTGGTATATGGTATCCTTGCGGATACCATTCTTTGTGCACACACGGCATCTTTTTTGGGGGTTTTGCTTTTTCTCTGTTTGTGACACCAAAGCAGAAAGTGCTGCCCTGGCACTATTTAGGGAACATTTATAGATGAGGCAGAGCTTTCCCCCTCCCCTTCACCCAGGAGGAGTGATTTTATGAAATTCTCCTGGTACTCTAAGTATGAACTCTGGTGGCCGGCCTGTCTGAAAAGGACAAAGGAGTTGTACATTGCCATCTGTACAAGGTGGATTGCTAGTTTTTTATACCAGATTCTGTTTTTTCTCGTCGTGGTGTAGGGCTTCAAAATCTGGTCATTTAAACCAACCCCCCATAAATTTATTATAATCCTGTATACATACAGGCTTCTGGTTGGGAGCGGAAGCGCCACGCATGGTGACAGGGGTACAGCTGACAGCATGAATAATCAGCATCATCACCTCTTTTTTGCCTTTAAATTTCAAGCACAGCACCCCCTCATTTTGCAGTGCTCTGCTTTCGCCAGCTCTCAGTGGTTGACTGACAAAAGTTTTGGGAAGTGGTTTATGATTTTTTCGCACTGTCCCACAGGCCATTGTACTTTTGCCCATGAGGCATTTGAACAGGGGAACGCTTGAGTACCAGTTTTCGGTGTATACGTGGTACCCCTGATTAAGTAGTGGGAATATAAGGTCCCACACAATTTTTCCATTTGTGCCAATGTGTGGTGGACATTCTGGGGCTGTATTGTCCTGTCTTTGCCCTCATACACACGGAATGAAAATGTGTACCCTGTCTCTGCCTCACACCATTTATATAATTTTATTCTGTATCTGGCTCGCTTACTAGGCAGATACTGTCAGAATTGAACTCGCCCTTTGAAGCTCATTAGGGACTAATCTATGAAATTTCCCTTTGAGGGGTGTAGACGGATGTAAACACTTCTTCTAAAAATTTTATAAGGGGGCATATTTTAAAAAGACGGTCATAGTTTGGGTCAATATCCGCAAAATGAATTATCCGCAAAATTATCTGCAAAATGAATACATTTTTGTATAGCTTTGAATCGGGGCCTTGACATTATTGTGTGGTACAGCGGGCAGGAGTACAGAACATCCGTGGACCAATAGGATGTTATTGATGGCTTTTTTGTAAGGCCCATATTAAAAACAAGGCCCAAGTACTTTTACATTTCCCCATAGTTTGTAGGGTGCCACCTATAAGGCCTGGAATAAAAAGAAGTAGAATTTGAACGTATAAACTCTTGAGCACAGATGTTGGTTTGTTCTACCATTAATTGGACCAAATTGTCCGTAAAAAATAATTTTAAAAAATGAGGGCAGAGAGTAGAGATGGGCGAATTTGTTAAAATTCGGTTCGCCACGATTCACCCGAATTTTTCATAAAAATTCGATTCGCTCCGAATCGAATCATGACGGATCACGTTGAAAAACAGTTATTTCCTGGCTGCAGAGAGCCTGTAGGGTGTTGTAGAACGTTGTGCCATGCTTAAATATGCATAGGGAGCATGGTTTGGTCTTCAAACAATGCTGTGTTTTAGTATGACTTGCATAAGACAGCCGCCGCTCCAATCGCTTCACTCTTCACTTCCATGTGCACTTACAGAGGCCAACTTCACCAAATAAGCAAAGCAGGAACGCAGCCTGACAAGGTAACGTCTGTGCCAGCCTCAAACGGACGTAGATGAGGGTCAAAATCCCATATAACCATCAAAGATGCACTCTTTTAACACTGCAATAAGATTACCATAAGATACGACAGAAACTGTGTCTGTTAAAAGCGGCCAGTAATTTGCATTGACGTCACTGTATCATTTTGCCTTCTTTTCATGACGTCGTGGTCCCTTCTTTCAAAAGTCGTCAATAATCCATCAGATCTGCTAAAGCCAAAAACAAACAGGAGTTGATCTAAATATGAACAGGAGTGAGCAGCAAATGGGATATTACATGTCCGTGTGTTCTGTATCCACTCCTGTTTGCTATCAATCCTGAAGCTTTTAATCCTTGCTGGCAGATAATAAAGGGGAAATCAACACTGGCAACGTCATAAGAGTGGTGGATAGTAAAACAGCATTGACAGAGTGGGAGTGTGGGGGCAGCATCAGTAGCGGCAACGGAGGCCACAAAGTGGCACAATGATAAGAGTGTGGATGGGTGGCGGCAGAAGCAGGATCCCACAGTGGCAGCAACATCGGCGTGGCGGCAAACATGGAAAAGTCCCAGAGTGGTCCAACGACAGAGTGTGTGAGGTGGCAGCAGCAAACAGCAGCCAGTAACAGGAGGCACAAAAGTGTCACAAATGATAAGTGTGTAGGGTGCAGGCAGCCGCCAGCAGCCCACGGTGGAAGCAACATGGTAGCAGCAACAGGGAAAGCCACAAAGTGGCACAAGTGATTAGAGTGTAAGACGTGGCGGAGCAGAAGCAGGAGCCCGCAGGTGTCAGAAACATGGGCAGCAACAGGGAAAGCCACAGGGTGGGCACAATGATATAGTGTGGAGGTGGCATCAGTAGCAGAGATTGGAGACGCCACATCATATAATAACAGTTTTCATGAAAATCAGGCCTTTGACAGAAAAAAAAACCCAATGTGGCCCAGCAGCACATGAGGTCAGAGGTGTGTAGGTGGCGGGCAACATGGTAGGCCACAGAGTGGCAAATGATATAAGTGTAGAGGTGGCATCCGTAGCAGCCAGATTGGAGACACCTAGAGATGAGCGAGAATACCGCAAAAGTCTAAATTGCCGCAAGATGCCATTTTTCGAGCTGCCGAAAATCTCGGCCGAGCAAAACGAGCAGTTTGCGAGTACCTTATGCTCGAACCGCACCAACTCGGACGAGTAATTTCGGCAGCTCGAGAAAAATGGCATCTGCGGCCATTAGACTTTTTGGCGGCAGAAACAGAGCAATCACAAGCCAGGATGACACTGCAGTACACACCCGCATCAAGTGGTACACTTACATGGCATAAAGTGGTTGGCTGGCCTGATCAGGTGACCCCTGGAACTACTAGCCCCTGCCCGCGCTGCTCAGGTCAGGCTTGAGGGTTTGTGGATCCTCTGGACCCACTGCAGATGATGAACTCAAGCCACACCTGGACCGGAGTTCTAGGTGGTCCAGGCACAGGGTCAGGGTCAGGGCAGGCGGCAGAGAGCAAACTCAGGGTCCAATCGGGGTCAGCAACAGGAGGTCCAAGCAGAGGAGTACGGGAACACAGCACACAGGACAGAAGCATGGGGAAGACGTGGTACACAGGACGGCAGCCAAGAGGACACTGGCTCAACAGATGGGAACAATGAGGGACATAGGAACACGGAGGGACACAGGAACGCAGGAGACACAGGAACGCAGGATACACAGGAACGCAGGTAAATCACAGAAGAGCTTTCTCTTAGGGTGTGAGGCACAAAGATCTGTCAGGGCTTGCAGGAAGAGGCAGGCTTATATAGAATTAGGCGATATGGCCAGCGCCAATTAATGGCGCGCTGGCCCTTTAAATCTGGAGAAGGTGCACAGTGGAGGGGAGCGAGCCAGGAGACGGGACAGGTGAGATGCGCTGACGGCGCGCTAGTGGGGACAGAGCAGCACGGGTGAGCCCGCGACCTGCCATATTGGTCGCGGGACCACTCGTGACACTCGGATCATTCTCTGTCTGGATGCCGTTAGGGATAGAGTTTCTGCTGGTCTGGGATAGCGTTAGGGTGTTCTAGTAGATTACTGTTAGGCAGGAGTGATTATACAAGACAAACAAACAAAAAAAAAATTTACAGTTTATATTTTTGTTTTGTCTATAAAATAGACTTTAATTTTGAAAATGTTGAACCCGAGGACGAGGATGTGGGCATGGGCATCCAATTATTGCAGGGGTCAGAGGCCGTGGTCCTGGGAGGGGTGAGACACCACCTGCTGATGAGAGAGCAGGGGAACGTCCTAGCTTCATGTCTCAAGTTACTGGGACTCGTGGTAGAGCACTGTTGAGGCCAGAACAGTGCGAACAGGTGATGTCGTGGATTGCGGACAATGCTTCAACTAATTTCTCCACCAGTCAGTCTTCCACGCAGTCCACCCATGTTACCCAAGTGAGCACTCCTCCAGCTCCTCCACCTCAACCTCAATTTGGTATACTCTGAGGAACTGTTTTCTGGACCCTTCCCAGAGTCACAAACCACTTCTCAGGCTGCAGCTGAGCTCTTTCCCGATGCCCAGGTTTTCCGCCGGTCGCAGTCTGTGGGTGATGATGACATTGTTGACGTAGTGGAAGAAGTGTGTAAAGAGGTGTCGGACGATGAGGAGACACGGTTGTCAGCCATTGGTAAAGTTGTTGTCAGGGCAGGAAGTCCGAGGGGGAAGCAGACTGAGGGATCGGAGGATGATGAGGTGACAGACCCAAGCTGGGTTGATAGGCCGGGTGAACACAATGCTTGTGAGACGGAGGCGAGTCCTATACGAGAGCAGGTTGGAAGAGGCGGTGGTGGGGCCAGACGGAGAGGCAGGGCGAGAGATGGTGCATTAGGGCCGAATGTTTCACGTAGTGAAGCTCCCGTGGCGAGGGCTAGATTTTCTGAAGTCTGGAGGCTCTTTAAAGAAACAGCGGATGACCGACGGACTGTGGTGTGCAACCTGTGCCACACCAGGATCAGCAGGGGTTCCACCACTACCAGCGTAACCACCACCAGTATGCACAAGCATATGAATGCTAAACACCCCACTCAATGGAACCAAGGCCGTTCACCTCCGGCCAGGCCCACCACAGCTCCTTCTCCTGTGTCATTTTCTGCCCCTGCTAGTCAGCCCCTGCCCAGGACCTCAGCACAAACACCTCCTGCTCGAAAACCACACCTTTGCCTCCACAGCGTCCACCAATGTCTCCATGCGCAGCATTCAGATGTCTATAACCCAGACGCTGGAGCGCAAGAGGAAATACAGTTCCACCCACCCACATACCCAAGCCCTCAACGTCCACATCTCCAAATTACTGAGCCTGGAGATACTGCCCTATAGGCGGGTAGAGACCGAGGCCTTTCGCAACCTCATGGCGACAGGGCCACTATATATCGCTGAAGGCACAATGGGTTAACTTTGAGGCTGGGACCGAGTCTGACCCTGGGGCCGCTCATATACTGCCGATGCCGAGGATTGCGGGACCTACCTCGGTCCCGGTCTCTCAGGCCTACTATGCCTCCTCCTCCTCCCCCCCTCCTCCGAATTACCATCTGTTCGCATGGCGCCATCAGTCAGTAGCTCTACACACAGCAGCAGGGCCGTCTCTAAACGACAGCAGGCGGTGCTCAAACTGCTGAGCCTAGGCGATAAAGGGCACACCGCCCAAGAGCTATTACAGGGCATCATGGCACAGACTGATCTGTGGCTGGCACCGCTGAACCTGAAGCCAGGCATGGTTGTGTGTGACAACAGCCGAAACCTGGTGGCGCCTCTGCAACTCGGCAGACTGACACATGTGTTAAATCTCATAGTTCAGCGGTTCCTCAAGACATATCCCAATCTGTCTGATTTGCTCACGAAGGTGCATTGCATCTGTGCGCATTTCAGAAAGTCGACCACAGATGCTGCCACTCTCAGGGCAGTGCAGCGCCGCCTCCAACTGCCCGCTCACCGACTGTTGTGCGACGTGCCCACGAGGTGGAATTCCACATTAACCATGTTATCCAGAGTTTGCCAGCAGCGCAGAGCGATTGTAGACTGCCAGATGTCAACTTCCACCAGAACTGGTAGTCAGGTCAGTCAGCTTCTCAAGTCTACAATGAGGAGTGGACGTGGATGTCTAATATCTGTCAGGTGCTGAGTAACTTTGAGGAGTCAACACAGATGGTCAGTGGCGATGCCGCCATCATCAGCCTCACCATCCCGCTGCTTGGCCTGTTGAAAACCTCTCTGGTCAGCATGAAGTCGGAAGCTTTGCGCTCATCACAAGAGCATGCTCAGTCCTTAACTGATAAGTGTGTATGGGCAGAAGAAGAGGAGTTGGAGGAGGAAATGGAGAGTCAGGCCAGTGAGGGGAGTGAATTGTTGCGCGTTTGGACTCTGGCACATATGGCAGATTTCATGCTAGGCTTCCTATCTCGTGACCCTTGTGTTTAAAGAATTTTTTCCAGCACAGATTACTGGGTATTCACTATCCTGGACCCACGGTACAAGCAAAATCTTTCCACTCTCATCCCTGTAGAGGAAAGGAGTGTGAGAGTGCATGAATACCAGCAGGCCCTGGTGCACAAGCTGAAACAGTCTTTCCCGTCTGACACCGCTAGCGGCAGAGGGCATATTTCTGCAGGACAAGTAGCAAGGGAGAGTAGGCGAGCAGGCAGCTTGTCCACCACTGGCAGGGGTACGCTTTACAAGGCCTTTGCCAGTTTTATGTCACCCCAGCAAGACACTGTCACCTGTCCCCAGTCTCGGCAGAGTAGGGGTGATCTTTGCAGAAAGATGGTGAGAGAGTGCGTAGCTGCCCATACCATTGTCCTAAATGATCACACAGCTCCCTACAACTACTGGGTTTCAAAGCTGGACATCTTACCCGAACTGGCGCTGTACGCCTTGGAGGTTCTTGCCTGCCCTGGCGCTAGCATGTTGTCAGAGCAGGTTTTCAGTGCAGCTGGTGGTATCATCACCGATAAGCATACACGCCTGTCGACTGACAGCACTGACAGGCTGGCGCTCATCAAGATGAATCAAGCATGGATTTCTCATGATTTCCATTCTCCACCAGGTGAAAGCAGCTCAACCTGAATAATTAGGATGTATGCACTCCTCCTCCTCATTCTCCTCCTTCTCCACCTTCTCCTCCTCTTAGTACACATCCACTCCTGCTTTTAGCTATCAATCCTGAAGCTTTTCATCCTTCTGGCAGATGAAATAAAGGGGAAAATCAAACACTGGCAACGTCATAGAGTGGTGGATAGTGAAAACAGCATTGACAGAGTGTGGAGGTGGGGGCAGCATCAGTAGCGGCAACCGGAGGCCACAAAGTGGCACAATGATAAGAGTGTGGAGGTGGCGGCAGAAGCAGGATCCCACAGGTGGCAGCAACATGGTGGCGGCAACATGGAAAGTCCCAGAGTGGTCCAACGACAGAGTGTGGAGGTGGCAGCAGCAACAGCAGCAGTAACAGGAGGCCACAAAGTGTCACAATGATAAGTGTGTAGAGGTGCAGGCAGCAGCAGCAGCCCACAGGTGGAAGCAACATGGTAGCAGCAACAGGGAAAGCCACAAAGTGGCACAATGATTAGAGTGTAGAGGTGGCGGCAGCAGAAGCAGGAGCCCGCAGGTGTCAGAAACATGGTGGCAGCAACAGGGAAAGCCACAGGGTGGCACAATGATATAGTGTGGAGGTGGCATCAGTAGCAGCAGATTGGAGACGCCACATCTATTATACATAACAGTTTTCATGAAAAATCAGGCCTTTGACAGAAAAGAACTCCAAATGTGGCACCAGCAGCATGAGGTCAGAGGTGTGTAGGTGGCGGCAACATGGTAGGCCACAGAGTGGCACAATGATATAGTGTAGAGGTGGCATCAGTAGCAGCAGATTGGAGACACCTAGAGATGAGCGAGAATACTCGCCAAAAGTCTAAATGCCGCAAGATGCCATTTTCTCGAGCTGCCGAAATACTCGTCCGAGCAACGAGCAGTTGCGAGTACGCTAATGCTCGAACCAGCACCAAGCTCGGACGAGTATTTCGGCAGCTCGAGAAAAATTCATCTGTGCGGCATTTAGACTTTTGGCGGCAGCAACAGAGCCAATCACAAGCCAGGAGACACTGCAGTACACACCCCATCACGTGGTACACTTACATGACTCAAGCAGTGGTTGGCTGGCCTGATAGGTGACCCTGGATAATCTAGCCCCTGCCCGCGCTGCTCACTGTCAGGCTTGAGGGTTTGTGGACTCTGACCACTGCAGATGATGACTCACCCCTACCTGGGACCGGAGTCTAGGTGGTGCCAGCACATGGTCAGGGTCAGGGCAGGCGCAGAATGCAACCTCAGGGTCCATCCGGGGTCAGCAACAGAGGTCCAAGCAGAGGTTACGGGACACCACCAGAGCAGGCACAAGCATGCGAGAAGACTGGTACCAGGACGGCAGCCAGAGGAACACTGGTACACAGGATGGGAACAATGCGGGACATAGGAACACCGGAGGGACACAGGACGCAGGGAGGACACAGGAACGCAGGATACACAGGACGCAGGTAATCAACAGAAGAGCTTTCTCTTAGGGTGTGAGCGCAAGATCTGTCAGGCTGCTTGCAGGAAGAGGCAGGCTTTAATAGAATTGAGCATATGGCCAGCGCCAATTAATGGCGGCGCTGGCCCTTTAAATCTGGAGAAGTGCACATGTGAGGGGAGCGAGCCAGGAGAACGGGACAGGTGAGATGCGCTGACGGCGCGCTAGTGGGGACGAGCAGCACGGGTGAGCCCGCGACCTGCCATATTGGTTCGCGGGACCACTCGTGACACTCTCGGATCATTCTCTTGTCTGGATGCCGTTAGGGATAGAGTATTCTGCTGTCGGATAGCGTTAGGGTGTTCTAGTAGATTACTGTTGCCAGTCAGTGATTATACAAGACAACACAAAAAAAAATTTACAGTTTATATTTTTGTTTTGTCTATAAAATGACTTTAATTTTGAAATGTTTGAACCCGAGGACGAGGAGTGTGGGCTATGATCCAATTATTGCAGGGGTCAGAGGCCGTGGTCCTGGGAGGGGTGAGACACCACCTGCTGATGAGAGAGCAGGGGAACGTCCTAGCTTCATGTCTCAGTTACTGGGACATCGTGGGTATAAGCACGTTTTGAGGCCAAACAGTGCGAACAGGTGATGTCGTGGATTGCGGAACAATGCTTCAACTACTTCTCCACCAGTCAGTCTTCCCGCAGTCCCCGCATGTTACCCTGATAGTGCACTCCTCCCAGCTCCTCCACCTCAACCTAAAGTTGTATACTCCTGAGGAACTGTTTTCTGGACCCTTCCAGAGTCACACAAACCACTTCTCAAGGCTGCAGCTGAGCTCTTTCCCGAATGCCCAGTTTTTTCCGCCGGTCGCAGTCGTGGGTGATGATGACATTGTTGACGTAGTGGAAGAAGTGTGTAAAGAGGTGTCGGACGATGAGAGACACGGTTGGTCACCATTGGTAAAGTGTTGTCAGGGCCGGAAGTCCGAGGGGGAGCAGACTGAGGGATCTGAGGGATGATGAGGTGACGACCCAAGGCTGGTGTGTGGGCCGCTGTGAACACAATGCTTGTGAGACGGAGGCAGTCCTATACGAGAGCAGGTTGGAAGAGGCGGTGGTGGGGCCAGACGGAGAGGCGGGCGAGAGATGGTGCATTAGGGCCGAATGTTTCACGTAGTGAAGCTCCCGTGGGCGAGGGCTAGATGTTCTGAAGTCTGGAGCTCTTTAAGAAACAGTGGATGACCGACGGACTGTGGGTGTGCAACCTGTGCCACACAGGATCACAGGGGTTCCACACTACCAGCGTACCACCACAGTATGCACAAGCATATGAATGCTAACACACCCACTCAATGGAACCAAGGCCGTTCCACCTCCGGCCAGCCCACCACAGCTTCCTTCTCTCCGTGGTCATTTTCTGCCCCTGCTAGTCAGCCCTGCCCAGGACCCCTCAGCAAAACACCTCCTGCTCAGAAACCACACCTTGCCTCCACAGCGTCCACCAATGTTCCATGCGCAGCATCAGATGTCTATAACCACACGCTGGAGCGCAAGAGGAAATACAGTTCCACACCACCCACATCCCAAAACCGCTCACGTCCACATGTACTCTCAAATTACGTGCTGGCCTGGAGATACTGCCCTAAGGCGGGTACTAGAACCGAGGCCTTTCGCAACCTCATGGCGACAGGGCCCACTATATATCGCTGAATGGCACAATGGGTTAACTTTGAGGCTGGGACCGAGTCTGACCTGGGGGGCGCTCATATACTCGATGGCCGAGGATTGCGGGACCTACCTCGGTCCCGTCTCTCAGGCCTACTACTACCTCCTCCTCCCTCCTTCCCCCCCTCCTCCGAATTACATCTGTTCGCATGGCGCCATCAGTCAGTAGCTCATCACCAGCAGCAGGGCCGTCCGTCTAAACCCACAGCAGGCGGTGCTCAAACTGCTGAGCCTAGGCGATAAAGGGCACCCGCCCAAATACGTATTACAGGCATCATGTCAGACGTGATCTTGGCTGGCACCCGTGAACCTGAACGCCAGGCATGGTTGTGTGTGACACACAGCCGAAACCTGGTGCGCCTCTGCAACTCGGCAGACTGACACATGTGTTAATCTCTAGTTCAGCGGTTCCTCAGGACTACCCAATCTGTCTGATTTGCTCACGAAGGTGCTCATTGCATCTGTGCGCATTTCAGAAAGTCGACTCACAGATGCTGCCCTCTCACGCAGTCAGATGCGCCGCCTCCAACTGCCCCGCTCACCCGACTGTTGTGCACGTGCCCACGAGGTGGAATTCCACATTAACCATGTTATCCAGTTGCCACAGCGCAAGCGATTGTAGACTGCCAGATGTCAACTCCACCAAACTGTAGTCAGGTCAGTCAGCTTCTCAAGTCTACAATGAGGAGTGGACGTGGATGTCTAATATCGTCAGGTGCTGAATAACTTTGAGGAGTCAACACAGATGGTCAGTGGCGATGCCCCATCATCATCCTCACCATCCCCGCGGCTTGGCTGTTGAAACCTCTCTGGTCAGCTTGATTCGGAAGCTTTGCGCTCATCACAAGAGTCGCTCAGTCCTTAACTGAAAGTGTGTATGGGCAGAAGAAGGAGTTGGAGGAGGTAAATGGAGAGGTCAGGCCAGTGATGGGAGGTGAATTGTTGCGCTTTTGGACTCTGGCACATTAGGGGCAGATTTCATGCTAGGACACTTCCTTATCTCGTGCACCCTTGTGTTTAAAGAATTTTTTTCCAGCAAGATACTGGGTATTCACTATCCTGACCCCGGTAACAGCAAAATCTTTCCACTCTCATCCCTGTGAGGAAAGGAGTGTGAGAGTGCATGAATACCAAGCGGCCCTGGTGCACAAGCTGAAAACGTCTTTTCCCGTCTGACACCGGCTAGCTGGCGAGGGCAATATTTCCTGCAGGACACATAGCGGGAGAGTAGGCGAGCAGGCAGACTTGTCACCACTGGCAGGGGTACGCTTTACAAGCCTTTGCCAGTTTTTACTGTCACCTCCAGCAAACCACTGTCACCAACCTCAGTGTCAGGCTTGAGGGTTTGTGGATCCTCTGGACCACTGCAGATGATGACTCAAGCCACTACCTGGGACCGGAGTCTAGGTGGTCCAGGCACAGGGTCAGGGTCAGGGCAGGCGGCAGAGATGCAACCTCAGGGTCCAATCCGGGGTCAGCAACAGGAGGTCCAAGCAGAGGAGTACGGGAACACAGCACACAGGACAGAAGCATGGAGGAAGACTGGTACACAGGACGGCAGCACAGAGGAACACTGGTACACAGGATGGGAACAATGAGGGACATAGGAACACGGAGGGACACAGGAACGCAGGAGACACAGGAACGCAGGATACATCACAAAAGAAGCTTTCTCTTAGGTTGTGAGGCACAAGATCTGTACAGGTTGCAGGAAGAGGCGGCTTAATAGAAGTAGCGATATGGCCATCGCCAATTATGGCGCGTGGCCCTTTAATCTGGCAGAAGGTGCACGTGGAGGGGGCGACGCCAGGAGACGGGGACAGGTGAGTGCGCGACCGGCGCGTAGTGGGGGACAGAGCAGCAACGGGTGAGCCGCGACTGCCATATTGGTTCCCGCGGGACCATCGTGACCAACTCGGATCATTTCGTCTGGTTTTGAGGCCGTTAGGATAGAGTTTCTGCTGCTCAGAGCATGCGCTTAGGGTGTTTCTAGTAGATTACTGTTAGGCAAGTGATTATACAGACAACAAACAAAAAAATTTACAGTTTATATTTTTGTTTTGTTCATAAAATAGACTCTTATTTGAAATTTTGAACCCGAGGACGAGGAGATGTGGGCATGGGGCATCCTTATTGCAGGGGTCAGAGGGCGTGGTCCTGGGAGGGATACCACCTGCTGATGAAGAAGCAGGGGGAACGTCCTAGCTTCATGTCTCAAGTTACTGGGACTCGTGGTAGAGCACTGTTGAGCCAAACAGTGCGAACAGGTGATCGTGGATTGCGACAATGCTTCAACTACTTTCTCCACCAGTCAGTCCACGCAGTCCACCCCATGTTACCCAAGTGCGCACTCCTCCAGCTCCTCACCTCAACCTAATTTGGTATACCCTAGGACTGTTTTCCTGGACCCTTCCCGAGATCACAACCACTCGCACAGGCTGCAGCTAGCCTTTCCCGTGCCCAGGTTTCCCGCGGTCGATGTCCCAGTCTGTGGGTGATGAGGACATTGTTGACGTATGTGAAGAATGTGTAAAGAGGTGTCGGACGATGAGGAGACACGGTTTGTCAGCCCTTGGTAAAGTTGTTGTCAGGGCAGGAATCCGGGAAGCAGACTGGTGATCGGAGGATGATAGGGTACAGACCCAAGCTGGGTTGGATAGGCGTGAACACAGTCTTGTGAGACGGAGGCGTCCTATACGAGAGCAGGTTGGAAGAGACGTGGTGGGGCCAGACGGAGAGCAGGGCGAGAGATGGTGCATTAGGGCCGAAGTTTCACGTATAGTGAAGCTCCGTGGCGAGCCTAGATTTCGGAAGTCGCGGAGGCCTCTTTAGAAACACGGATGACCGACGGACTGTGGTGTGCAACCTGTGCCCACCAGGAGATCACCAGGGGTTCCACCACTACCAGCGTCACCACCACAGGATGCAACAGCATATGAATGCTAAACACACCCACTCAATGGAACCAAGGCCGTTCCCTCCGGCCAGCCCACCACAGCTCTCCTTCTCCTGTGTCATTTTCTGCCCCTGCTAGTCAGGCCCCTGCCCAGACACCTCAGCAAAACAACCTCCTGCTCGAAAACCACACCTTGCCTCCACAGCGTCCACCAATGTCTCCTGCGCAGCATCAGATGTCTATAACCCAGCGCTGGAGCGAAGAGGAAATACAGTTTCCCCACCCACCAACAAAGATACCAAGCCCGCAACGTCCACATCTCAATACTGAGGCCTGGAGATACTGCCCTATAGCGGTAGAGACCGAGCCTTTCGCAACCTCATGGCGACGGCCAACTATATAATCGCTGAGACACTTGGTTAACTTGAGGCTGGGACCGAGTCTGACCCGGGGCCCTCATATACTTCCGTGCCGAGGATTGCGGGAACTACCTCGTCCCGGTCTCTCATTGCCTACTATCACTCCCCTCTCCCCCCCTCCTCCGAATTACCATCTGTTCGCATGGCGCCATCAGTCGTAGCTCTACACACACGCACAGGGCCGTCTCTAAACACAGCACGGTGCTCAAACTGCTGAGCCTATGGTAAAGGGCACACCGCCCAATAGCTATTACAGGCATCATGGCCAGACGATCTGTGGCTGCGCCCGCTGAACCTGAAGCCAGGCATGGTTGTGTGTGACAACAGCCGAAACTGGTGGCCTCTGCAACTCGGCAGACTGACACATGTTTAAATCTCATAGTTCAGCGGTTCCTCAAGACAATCCCAATCTTTCTGATTTGCTCACGAGTGGCATTGCATCTGTGCGCATTTCAGAAAGTCGACCACAGATGCTGCCACTCTCGGCAGTGCAGCCCGCCTCCAACTGCCCCGCTCACCGAGCTGTTGTGCGACTTGCCCACGAGGTGGAATTCCACATTACCATGTTATCCAAGTTTACCAGCAGCGCAGAGCGATTGTAGACTGCCAGAGTGTCAACTTCCACCAGAAACTGGTAGTCAGGTCAGTCAGCTTCTCAATCTACCTGAGGAGTGGACGTGGATGTCTAATTCTGTCAGGCTGTAGTAACTTAGGATCAACCAGACAAATGGTCGTGGCGATGCGCCATCATCATCAGCCTCACCATCCCGCTGCTTTGCCTTGAAACATCTCTGGTCATGCATGAAGTCGGAAGCTTTGCGCTCATCACAAACATGCTCAGTCCTGTAACTGATAAGTGTGTATGGGCAGAAGAAGAGGAGTTGGAGGGGAAATGGGAGAGTCAGGCCATGAGGGTTGAATGTTGCGCGTTTGGACTCTGGCACATATGGCAGATTTTATGCTAGGCTCTATCTCGTGACCCTTGTGTTTAAAGAATTTTTTTCCAGCACGATACTGGGTATTCACTATCCTGGACCCCGGTAAAGCAGAAATCTTTCCACTCTATCCTGTAAGGAAGGAGTGGTGAGAGTGCATGAATACCAGCAGGCCCTGGTGCACAACTTGAAACAGTCTTTTCCCGTCTGCATACACACAGGCTAGCGGCAGAGGCAATTTCCTGCAGGACAAGTAGCAAGGGAGAGTAGCGAGCGCAGCTTTGTCACCACCTGGCAGGGTACGCTTTACAAGGCCTTTGCCAGTTTTATGTCACCCCAGCAAACACTGTCACCTGTCCCCAGTCTTGGCAGAGTAGGGGTGATCTTTGCAGAAATGGTGAGAGAGAGTGCCGAGTAGCTGCCCATACCTTGTCCTAAATGATCACACACAAAGCTCCCTACAACTACTGGTTTCAAAGCTGACAATCTACCCGAACTGGCGCTGTACGCCTGTGGGTCTTTCCTGCCCTGGCGCTAGCATGTTGTCAATAGCAGGTTTTCAGTGCAGCTGTGGTATCACATCACACCGATAAGCTACACGCCTGTCGACTGACAGCGCTGACTGGCTGGCGCTCATCAAGATGAATCAAGCATGGATTTCTCATGATTCATCTCCACAGGGGAAAAGCAGCTCAACCTGAAAATTTAGGATGTATGCACTCCTCCTCCTCATTTCCTCCTTCTCCTCCTCTTAGTACCAAAGCAGAGGCACTGGCTTTTTTGCCAGGGTGAACTGGCTCTAGCTATAGACTCGAGTATTAAATTTTTGTCTGGAGGGCCACCATACCCGGATTTCCTCTGTTTTATAAAAAAATGTTGGGAGTGCCACAACAGGTTTACTATTTATTTTCTGGAGGGCCACTACTCAGTTCCTTTTTAAAAATTTTGGGAGAGTGCCAACATACTGTATCTAGGCTATTTAATTTTTCTGGGGTGGGGAGCACCTCCCGGTCTCGTTTTGAAACTTTTTTGGAACTGCCACAGTTAAGGCACTGCTCTCTATTAAATTTTTCTGGAGGGCCACCCACCCGCTCCCTTTTTGAAACTTTTTGGAATGCCACAACAGGCACTTATTATTTAATTTTACTTCAGGCACCTACCGCTCCCTGTTTTGAAAAGTTTTTTGGACAGCCACACAAGAGGCCAGCCAAATTATTGTTCTCCATAGCAGCCCACACACCTTCTCCTTTAAAGCAGCTTCCCACTCTCTTTATACTGCCTCCCAGTTGTCACTCCATTGCTGCCGCTGCTCACACACTTGTCTCCATTACCTACCTGGCACCACCAGTTTTGTATGGCATTCCATGTCTCCATAGCGCCTCCCAAAAGGTCGTCTGCCATAGCTGCCTCCACATGCGTCCCCTTATGCAAACGCGCTTGGTCCGGCAAAAATTTTGGGTGTGTTTAAGGCTTCCACATCAACGTTGTTAAGTTGTCGCCACCTGCTGTGTTATCCACAAAATATACAGCCAAACTTTTATCTATGAGGATATTTTTATTTCAGCGCTACTTGCGGCATCTCTTTTACGTTCCCCTCCCCCGGCCATACCACACATATCCGCCACATAGTTGCCTCCATACATCGTCCCCTTAGCAAACGAGCTGTGTCAGCAGAATTTAGGTGTTTTCAGAGATATGTAATGGAACCTCAGCCATCTGTTGCGCCATGCTGGACGACCTGAAGTTTTCAATCTTGCAGGCGCATAGGATGCCCCAACGTCGTCTCTTTCACTGGACACAATTTCGAAGAAAAATAGACCGCAATGATATTCATTATTCGTAGATAAAGATATCAAACGACCGCCGCTGCTTTGAAAATTATAATTTTTCAAAGTAAACGCTTCGAGGTCCCCAGACATTTTGGGTGGGGAGGATGAGAGGCAGTGGCTGGACAGCGAAAGCGTTGCCTGGCAGCAAGCTGCCAGCTCCATCCCAAGATCCAACTAACTTGTTTTAACTGCAGCAAACTTTAAAATCTAACGACTATAAACCTTTTTCCCTCGTAAAATCTATCTATCTATCTTTCTCTCTCACGCCTTACATCACCCTCAGGGCCATAACCACCCCATGCCTACTACACTTGTCTACATAGCAGCCTCCACACATCGTTCTCGTTTTCTACCCTCGTCTGCATACAGCCTCCACATGTTGTCTCCATACGTGCCTGCAAAATCATCTCCCATAGCTGCCTCCACATGTCTCTCCTTATCCCGCAAACGAGCGCGTCAGGCGTCTTTTTCGGTGGTTTCGACACCAGATACGTTATGGAACTTGTCACTCTGTCGGCCGCCATACTGTGTATCGACTATCTCGACTGGTCAGATGCTTTGTCAATGAGGAAATTCATTTCAGCGCTTCTTGTCGCACCTCCTTTGTTATCCTCTCTGCCGCCGCAAACCAGGCCAAATACTGATACCGTCAGTGCACATATTATCTACGCGCAAAAGGAAGTTTTTTAATTTGGTTGAAGCCGAGTCAATTTTAGGGTCTGTGCGTTGTGGTAGGGCGCCTGCTGCCGCTGCCTTCGCATCGCAGCCCGCCTATAGTGTCAGGTCAATTATTGGGTGTTTACATGGTAACTCTCCGCCTCACTCGTCACTCTGTCATCGCCAGCTTTTGCCCTAATCTGGCATAATGGTCGATTAGGCTAGCCTCAGAGGCCAATCCCGCATGCTGGCCCCTGCGTTTCCTGTCCCATTTTTGTGTTACACTCATGTTTCTGAGGTTTCCACGTGTTTGGACGCTTCCTGTTCAGTGTCTTGGTCCCCTTAAAAATGCTCGCGAGTCTCCCATTGATTCAATGGGGTTCGTTATTTTCAAAACAAGCATCGAGGCATTGAAACAGAGTTCCAAACTCGAGTAATAACGACACACCAGCATTTAGTGCTCGTCATCTCTAGATATGACACATTCATTATAATTACAGTTTTCCTGAAAAATTCAGGCCCTTGTGGTTCCACTCAAAAAGAAGTCCAAAGGCGGCACAGCCGCAGCCAGCAGAGGTCAGAGGTGTGGAGAAGTGAGGCCAAACATGTAGGGCCCAGTAGTGGCCACAATGTATCTGCCTGATGGGGTAGGTAACATCAGTAGCAGCAGGAGCCCCACGAGGGTGGCACAATGATAGAGTACTGGAGGTGGTGGCGGCAGGGGATAGACTCATATGCCAACATCATAGGAGTCACATTGTGCACAATGACACGATTGAAATGATAAGAAGTTGACATTCTTCCATTCATTGTAGATTAGAGACACCATCCATAATACAGTTACAGTTTCCTGAACATATCAGGCCTTTTGACAAAAAAGAACCCAAAGGACGGCACCAGCAGCAGATGTTTCAAGGTGTGGATGGTGGAACATGGTAGGCCAACAAGTGGCACAATGAGATAGTGTGAGACTGGCATCATAGGAAGGTGGCTGCACAAGAAGCCCAGTCAGGTGGTGGGAGGCATGCCCATTGTCACTGGAGATGGACGGACAACATGTGAGCCAGCAAGCATGAGCCTTGTTGCAGCATGAATTTTAATGTCATTAAGTTGAACTTTTCCATTTTTATTTGTAGATTAGTAGACGCCACACATCCATAATACATGTACAGTTTTCCTGAAAATATCAGGCTCCTTTGACAAACAAAAGAACTTAAAGAGTGGCCAGCAGCAGAAGCAGCATGAGGCAGGGATGGTGGAAATGGCGCGGAACAGGTAGGCACAGAGTGGCACCAATGATATAGGTGGAGGTACATCAGTGGCAAGCACGGAGCCTTAAACGGTGGCACAATGATAGGAGTGTGGGAGGGTGGCATCAGCAGCACAGGAGCAGCTGCAGAGTGGAACAATGATAGAGTTGCGGGGGTGGAATCAGTAGTAGCAGCAGCAGAAGCCCACAAAGTGGCAACAAGATATGATTGGTTCTTGATGTGTCATTCTATAGCAGCATGCAGAGAGCCCCAGATGTGCACAATAATAGAGTCTGGCGTGGCATCAGTAGCCAGCAGCAGCAGTGAGCCAAGTGGAGTGGCACAATGATAGTGTGGAGGTGGCGGACAAATTCCGTTCCCTGGTAAGAGTGTAGAGAGGCAGATGGTGCAACTGGCAGTAGATATGTGGCTATCAGGGCGGGTGTCAGCATCCGATAGTGGCTGAGGCAGGGAGTTCGAACACCAACTCATTTCTCAATGTTTGGAGGAGGCGTCATGGCTGATCTAATGGATGCATTAGGCCTTGGGTAGTGAAATATGGCCAATCCAGCCGATTCTCTTGACAAACGGTCTCCTCCACATTACGGGTGGGACAAGCGGGTTCTGCCTGGGGTAATGGACCTGTTGACCCCCGCCGCCACTGAACACCGCTGCTATGCACACACTGGTCTGGCAGTGACAGATTCTACTTGACAAACTCCGCAATTGGGCTTGCCCAGTCGTCCATGGCATTCTTACCTGAGGTGTTAAATGACTGTCAGTAGGCCACACACTGCTGTGCGGATTCTGCTGCTGGTGCGGCTACCACTGCATGATTTGCTCAATAAGGAATGCCAGACTTTAAGCTGCTGATGATGCTCTACGGCTCCCCCCACAACTTCCCACAGCCAGTCCGTGGCAGTAGTATGTGATCGATCAACTGCCAGGATTCCCCTTGCGTCAAACCTTGACAGACGGATGGACATGTCCATAGGTCAGGTGGCCAAACTCCGTGCACATATTTTCCTAATAGTCATCAGTTTTTTCCCTTCAGCAGCTGGAAAAAGTCACCAATTTTTGAGTCGGCCTTGGTGTTACGAGTGTCCAAGAGGGTGGAGAGCCAAAAGTCATCCCTATGGCGGATGTTCATATCGCTGTCACAAGTTAGGGCAAAGTAGTTACAAAAATAGACTTTAGACAATATTTTTGGTAATAGTTGGGTCTATCCTAAAGGAATCTATTAAGACACCCACTATAAATTGAATAGATCACAGAAAAAGCACGGTCTGTCTGATAATTTTTTTCACAATGCAAATAACAATTTTATAATTACAAAAACAAATGTATTTTTAAAAACATTTAAAAAGCACAATTCTAGTCTGCACAAGCCCCACTATCACAAATGGTAAATAATACGCTACAGGTACTAATAGGGGATGGTGGAGAATAAGTCTTAAGGGCTATAGTTGAAATAGTCATAAGCTAATAAAATAAAAGACAAAGGTGAAAATCAAAGCATCTGTCTACAAGACTAGTCCAAGTTAATCATGTCTAAATCATCCAGTTGGTGGATAGAATGGGCAATACACATCCCAACAATGTTTGTTAAAATAATGGGGTTTTTGTAATAAATAAAATTGTTATGTTGCATGTGAAAAAATATCATGGACATCGTTCTCTTTCTTTAATCAGGCCTCCCTCTCCACAGTATACGGCCACGGTGCTTCGGGTCTATCTGCTACATCTTCTCTCCTCCAGATGCTCTGCTCACTCCTCTCTTTCACTTCTACTCACCTTAAGTGGAAAAACCTTGATTTCACCGACTCTGCTGGGCTCCATTGTCCTCCTCCTCACTCCTCTCAGTTCAGCCCCACCGGACTCATGTGGCATGAGATGTAGTTCTCCAATCTCCAGTGCCTGACCCGACCGATTTTGCAGCATGAGTTCAAGACAACCAAACAGGAATGACGTTATTATACCCGCAAGTCCCGCCCGACGACAAATAAGTGCTCTTCAAGGCCTGCGCAAACGGTCAGGGTCACACTGAGCTTGCCCATTGGCTGACACTCAAAGTACACGGGGAGTACTTGCGTCCGGATCATGCAAAACAATCATTAATGGCTTTTTCTGTGGTCCTACAGCGGTCTAAGTATATAGCTGGCATGTCCACGGTGGAAACAGCCAGTCAGACGTTGTTGGGGTTAGGCCCTTCTGTCTCTGCAACCGAGGAGGGTTGTCGTGGCTTTGTCACTGCTGAGTGCTGGCACAGTGTTCTGGCCATTTTTTTTAGACATGTCGTTGTAGATGTGGAAGACTCAGTGAACTTGTTTGACTAAGATTGAAACTTGCAATCGGGCGATTCATGGACCATTCCTTCTTGATGGCGGCCAGTGCTCGTTACCATGCGCTTCCATTTGTTGTGCGAGGAGCGGGAGCCAAACAGTTATTTCATTTCGTCACCAGTGATCATTCGCCAGAATATTTTTTTTGTTTAGTATTGAATGCGGGAAAGCCCACTGACATTCCCAGGTCAGAGGTCCTTGGTGAACTCCTGCGCCATGTGCTGGTTGGTTGATGAGACGTGCTGAGTGGCCACCTACAGCGTTGTGGGTCACCTCATGTCTGAAGTTGGGGAGTGCAAGTTTCTTGGAACAGCAGGGGACCCATTGATGAGGAATAGGGCGTGTGTATTGGTGGTTGGCAGCAGGGTTAAGGATGACCTGTCCATCTGAGGCGTGTTGACATCGAAATGAACCTATCTCCGGTCTACCTCGGTATTCCGTTGTAGTCCCTGAGGAAAGGGAGCACTATCTTACTTGGGACTAGTATAGAGGTTACTTTTGGGCCGACTGAGCTAACTGATATCTTTTAGTGCTCCCGTGGCGTTATCGTCACTTAGCGGCGCAAGCACCTGTGGAACGGTTGATAGCCTAAGGACTGGCCCCACCTTCTTTTGTACATAATTGGTGAAGGCTGGCAGTGTGCATCTTTTCGAAAAAAAAAAATTGCGGCTTGGAACCTCCACCTCGGTGTCCGGCCACCATGTCTTTCGTCTTGAATTGAGCAGAGTCCACGACTGGGATAAGGGACAGCTCGTAGGACCAACACTTTCAACCAAAGCATGGTAGTTCTTGCACTTAGGAGGAGAATGACTGGTGTGTTGACTGGCGTAGTAGGAGCAGGAATCGGTGAACTGGAGATGATGTCAAAAAACAAACAGCTCCCTTCGCAGAGGTGCAGGAGCCTTGACTTGCTGGAACAGTCGCATGTGTGCCACTACTGTTTCTGCTGTGCTGTTAGCATATGCTTCAGCGCAGGAGAGCACTGCTGACACCGTTCTCATCCCGGTCTTTGGATAAGGTGTTGCGCTGGATGTGCTGTTGCGCGGCCGTGGTGCAAGGTTAGTCTCCCTGGCCACGACTTCCTTTCGGCCGCACGATCGACATATAGCCTCCACGTCGGCTCCTTAGTGTCTTACAAAAAATTGCCACACACTGCGGTGGATTTACCATCACAAGACTCTGCACTGAGCGACCTATCTGCCGACCGCTGCCTCGCTGAGCCCCTATGTCCACTCAATAATTGGACCTCGAGTCCGGGATTTGTACCCGCGGGACGTTTGGCTCCAGTTCACACCTGCTTGCCACCCTGTTGACTCACGCCACATAGCAACTTGCTGCGCTGCTCCGCTCCCTGAACGCGCAAGTGACACTCTTCTCCTGACGATAATGAATCCCTCGCTCACAGAGTTCCCAAGTGCGATCAGCTACATCATCGTCAATTTGCGTTTCCCCGGTCACGTACTCTCCTCTACCGGGTGTCAGTAACAAAGCCTCAGAAACCACAATCTTCATTTGTAATAATGGGCACGGGGACATCAAGCTCCACCCTTACATACTGAATGCTGCTTCCCAAATACATTAAATTAACCCCAAGAAAAATAAGGAGTCACACAATTCTCCAATAAAATTACATAGAGTTTTTTATTTCATTAACATATTAAAATTACACTGGATGCTAAATGGAGGATGTCCAATAATAATGGTCTGAGTATGCTGCCCACCTCACTAACCAGAGGGTATGTTCACCATAGTTCAATCACAGTTATTGCTTATTTCCCCAATAAGTACAAATAAAGTGCATATATGCCTGGAAACCATCTACTTAAGTATAGCAATTTCGCCTTGGTGAAACTTTAAATAACAGAGCAGTGTCTTACCCATGATGTAGTGTAGGTAGGGACAACTCCCAGACACCCCAACGCGCGTTTCGCCCACGCTTCCTCAGGGGGTACGAAACAGACGCTGGGGAGCCGGAATTTAAGTGTTTTACCTAACCGGATGGAGTGAGTTGCGCATGCGCCTCGAGCAAATCCCCGGCGTGTTAGCATGCCCCACTTCCGGTGCCCGCACGCTCGGAATCCGACAGCGCTATCGGACTTCCGGTCATGCGCGGTGCGCCCTAGGCACCGGGGGATGCCAACCAGTCAGAGATGTCTACTGCGCATGCGCCATCATCCGGTTTAAGATCAGTCAAAGGTAAGGATATAATGTAAGGTACATAGGTCGTAATAAGTCAAAACAAAAAGCGGCAATATGCAAACATGTATGTCAAAGTGAGACATACCGTTTTGTGAAATTTTGAATATTAAATATACATTTTGTGACTATATATATATATATATATCACAGAAATAAAGTGCCCACCGTCAATCAATATTATACAAATATATATATCTTAGTGATCTCCATAAAGTGCAAGATCTATATAAAGTGCTGATTACAAAGTGCTATGTGCAATTTTATAAATCATACAAACACATAAAAAATATATACAAACAAACAATTTTTAGAAAAATATGCTTCTCCCCGTATTCAAATATTTATCCAATTTAAAGGAAAGGGGTATTAGTCCCCTATCTTTTCCAGAAAAAAGTGCTAATAATAGTGCAACCAAATAGCTATTACCTTCCATCTCTTAATCCCGTAGGGTTAAGTAAAACTACTATTTACAATAAAGTGCTATATATTTTTTTATAGGTATATACAAATATACTCTCCTCCAAACATAATTTCTTTCCTAAACATACAAAACATGTTAAACATACAAAGAATATTACGACTTCATTCCGACAACTTCTTATGTTTTATTCCATCATTTTCGTTCCACAGTACGTGAGTTTCTTCTATCAATTCATTAATCCTTCTCCCATCTTATTTCATCATAAAGTCCAGCTCCTCCCAGCATGTAATCTTTCTACTCAATACAAGAAAAAATGTATATAGTTAAAATCTAGTGAACGGATATAGACAATTTTCCAACTTATTCAGCTCATAAGAATGGAGCGAAGCTCAAAGCTTCATTAAGCCCTACTGGGGACATGGTGCCAAGTTGCACAATACACAGCCTGCCTACTGCAGGAAGCAGCGGAAGTCTGCCCCACCTCTTCACTGCCAAGCAGCTGCTGACTGTCCTCAAACACTTCGTCCCCACTGAATAGTGGCGCTGAGCGCAGACCACCTAGTAGCTCTCTGGCTGCGGGAAAGGAACAGGACAGAGGCTGGTTGAGGACAGGTGAGGGCCTCTGTCCTGCTCCTGGGCCATGTCAACTAAATGTTGTATCTGAGGAACCCACAGACTCTTGGCTGGGGTAGCCAGATGTTATATTTGAGGAATTGGATGACCTAGTCAACCATTCAACAACCTTTGGGTTGTTGATAAACACACTGCCGCTAGATGACAACGGCAGTTCTGGCCTCACAGAGTCACCCCTGCTGCTACGTCCCCTTACTGTGCTGCCACCTCTGCCTGCTCCACCTCCCACTTTTCTGTCTGACATAATGGTTTATAAACTACGTGGATTTCACACATAAATCTGGCTGTAAACTATAGCCCCAAAAACGTATGGCAATGTGCGTTATACAGATACCCCACAACTGACAGTGTAATATCTGCGAAAATCACTGTATAAAGTACATGGATTTGACACATAAATCTGGCTGTAAACTATAGGCCCAAAAAGGTATGGCAATGTGCGTTATACAGATACCCCACAACTGACAGTGTAATTTCAGCGAAAATCACTGTATAAACTACTTGGATTTCACAAGTAAATCTGTCTGTAAACTATAGCCCTTAAAAGGTATGGCAATATGCGTCATACAGATACCCTACAACTGACCCCCAGTGGGAGATCCACAAATCACTACAGCAGTTGCATAAAGAAATCGCTACTGCAGATGCATGAAAGTCAAACAGATTTGTTCCTATTCGATTTTGTCACTAAATAGAACTGCTATTTGAGGTATACAAATACCCCTTAAAGAACAACCAGGGATTGGTCCACCAATCGCGACTGCAGTGCATCAAAGTCAAACAGATTTGTTCCTATTCAATTTTGTCACTAAATAGAACTGCTATTTGGGGTACAGATCCCCCTTAAAGAACAACCAGGGATTGGTCCACCAATCGCTACTGCAAATGCATGAAAGTCAAACAGATTTCTTCCTATTTGATTTTGTCACTAAATAGAACTGCTATTTGGGGTATACAGATCCCCCTTAAAGAACAACCAGGGATTTGGTTCACCAATCACTACTGCAGTGCATGAAAGTCAAACAGATTTCTTCCTATTTGATTTTGCCACTAAAAAGAACTGCTATTTGGGGTATACAGATCCTCCATAAAGAACAACCAGGGATTGCAGCAAGAATCGTTACTACACAGAACAGTAGCAGCAAACTACACGCTACAGGCAGCACATGAAGTGTGAAGTGCGAGATGTAAAATGGCTGGGTTTTATAGGGCTGTTTGACATCACATAAGCCTGCCGGTCACTGATTGGCTTACAGGTCTGCAAATGTCATCGGGGGTGTTCCTTTCTCCTTCCCAGAGTTCTCTGTAACACGTTGTTCTCGCGCCCATTTAGCTGAAAAAAGAGGGGAAAAAAACGACTTCGTTCCCGCGAATCAGCATAAACTTCGGCTTCGTGACGAATCCAATTTTTCCTGAAATTCTTACCGAAGTTAGAATCTTTAGAATCAATTTGCCCATCTCTAGCAGAGAGCCCTTGAGTAGGGACCTTAATCTCTGCCACTGCAGTAAATGCCGGAATTTGGGGGGTGTAATCTGTTAGGGATGTCCAATCTAAATCCTCAGGCAGAACCTGAGCATTAACTCTCCTATGACTCTGAGGGGGTTCTCCTGAATCACTGGAAAAACTCAGGTTCTCCCTCATTGGCACTTTCAGTATTGGAGGCGAGCATAGCGCACGCTTCCTCAGCGGAGTACATCCTCACTGACATTTTATAAACTGTGAAACACTACACAAAATGTTTACATTTTTTTTTAACACTGACACTGACTAACTGATGGACTGACAGGCACAGACTGACAAATGACAATGACAGACTGTGACTGACAACTTTTTAAAATGTTTTTGTTTTTTTTCTACACTTACAGACACTGACTATCCCACTAACACATTGACAAACTGACGGTAACTAACAAATAATACAGCTAACTGCGCATGCTCAATATAGTGGTTAGGGCAGGAGATACCGGAAGTGGTTCGTGGCGGAGATCGTGACAATCAGCAGTCATAGAAACGGCGCATGTGTAGTACTTCAGGTTAGAAATGCTGGGAGCGGCATCTGTAGGTTACTATGACAGGAAACAGGAGTCTTTAATGCGCATGTCTAATGATGAAATGATGTGCTGGTTAGACTAAACGGCATGAACACTACATAAAAATACCAAGGGCATTCCGGGCAATAAATTATGCTGAGTACATAAATGGTTAAAATAGAGAAATAACGCTAATACTAAATAATAATTAATTAAATAAGTAATGAAATGCTTGATTTACAGATAGTGAGTGATAGGGGCTAATGGAAGAAGGATACAGAAGCAAATGCAAAAAACATTTTTTTGACAATTACAGCTTAGAAACATTCATTAATCAGATTAGTATGCTGCAAATGGAAATATATGAGTATAGTTGCAGATGCATGAATGATTAGCAGTAGATATATGGTCAAATGTAGACATGTATATTATTAAAACAATGTATAAATAAAAATAATGAATAAATAAATAAATAAGTACATGAGTAAATAGGAAAACTAAAAGGAGGGGGAAAAACGGGGGGATCCATAAAACACTTATAACTGTAGCTGAATAAGAATAGAGGCGACTGAGTGTTTTTTAAAAAAACATTTTCCAGGCTTTCATTCAGTCCGGTAGGTGTCAAACACTGTAATTTAAAAATCCAATACATTTCTCTTCTTTTTAAATAGTTAAATCTCTGTGGTGTGTTGGGTTTTATGTGTTCGATAGGGTTTATACTAAAATCACTCATATTGCAACCATGATGGGTTGCTGCATGTCGTGAGACACTATACAGAGCATAGTAGGGTGCGAAACGTGCGTTGGGGTGTCGGACAGTGTGTATTGGTAGGGCTGTCATGGCGTCTGGTGGGTACTGGTTTGTGTTTGTGACATATGTCTGAATGTGTTAATACATTGTACAATATTACTTTTCTGTATTGGGCATGTTGCAATAGCAGTACCTGTCATATATAATGTTACATTGGCCTGGATAGTGTTTGGTCAATACCAGAATTGTATATACATGTAATAGTGTACCCCTCCAGTTTTCCCACACTGTCCGTATTTGCGTTTGTTTTAAGATGTCCTTTTTTTTTTTTTATGCAAAATATTTTATTAATCAAGTTCAGAATTACAGGATATTTTAAGCAAAAAAAAAGGGTACATGTCCAATTAAATACAGTACAAATGTATAAAATTACAAATATCAGATAAGTTACTTTACAATTTCAGAGCATCCTACCCTTAAGGGATTCTCTACGTAATCCAAGTGTTGACCAGCAATTTATTCTTTACATAAATGTAGATATCCAAAAATAATACCGAGCTGAGTTCCTTATATTACCTTCCACAAATACCGTAAAGAAAATCCTTTATTTCTTTAGTACCAGTAAAATTCGATTGTACAGAAATTTCAAAACGAAATTGGAGTAATAATTCAATCCTGAGCAACACAAAAATATACTTTAGACATTTAAGCCTTGTTAAAGCCCTTTTTCTACCTGTTAGTACAAAATTGATTGATCCTCCGCCTCTAAGTTCATCCACTCCACATTTAGGAAAAAAATGATGCAGTACCTTTTCAACCAGAGATTTTTGGTACTCACGGGGACAGTCCTTAGTCCATACCCAATGTCCTCAGCGTTGCATGCCCAGGGCATGAAAAATCCTCATACAGGATACGGTAGCTTAGCACGGCGTCCCTCTTGGGGATTCTCAAGGTAGCTCGTAGCTTCTGTGCTACTCCTAATTGTACCCACCCGGGAACTTGTTCCTCCACTACTCGTTCCACTTTCTTTGTTCCTTCTTCTAATTACTATTTGATTTAGGAAGAGAAAGGAAAAGAACGATGGTGCAGTACTTTTTGGTCGTTAAAAATGTTTTTAATAGTAATACTCACAAGAGTAAAGATTAAAAAGGCCTTATGGATAAAACAAACACGCTCAGTATACCGCCCGACTCCGAGTTTCGCCTAATATGGCTTCTTCCGGGGCATGAGGATTTTTCATGCCCTGGGCATGCAACGCTGAGGACATTGGGTATGGACTAAGGACTGTCCCCGTGAGTACCAAAAATCTCTGGTTGAAAAGGTACTGCATCATTTTTTTCCTAAATGTGGAGTGGATGAACGTAGAGGCGGAGGATCAATCAATTTTGTACTAACATTTTACTGGTTATTTTTTTGGAACTTTTTAACCTGTATCCTCCTTGCGCCGTTTTTTTCCATTCTCTTTGCGAGTAAGGGTAAACTGAATATCGTTCTTCTTTTTCTACCTGTATCTGATTATCAATATAAACCAAAGTTTAATCCCCCCCCCCCTTCCCTCCCCTTTGTGGCTTGCCAACTTTCATCTTTGTTTTACCCCCCCCAAAAAAAGGGGGGGGGGAAGAAAAAGAAAAAAAGTCAGATCTATACATTCAGGGTCCTGGAGGAGAGCAAAACTTACTCCTATACCTTTTATCCCCAAACCATCTCCCCATACTCCCTCCTACCTATTGTTTTATAATGGGTGATCTCATACTTCCCCACTAGTTTAACCAGTTCTTTCCAGTTCCTAACCATTGGGGGATCCTTACTACCCCATTGTCTGACCACCAACAGTCTTCCTAAAAATAGCATTTTATTACATCTATCTCTGTCGACCCTCGAGAGCCCCTCCAAATCGACTACCCCAAATAAAGCATCCATTCTTGAGACCCTCCTGTTCCCAGTACATCTTCCTTCTACTTCTTCTATCACTTCCCTCCAGAAGGGCCGAATCTTGGGGCACTCCCATATTTTGTGATGATAGCCAGCATTTGGATTAGAGCATTTGTCACAGTTGTCATTTTCTCTCAGCTTCATTCTATACAATTTTTCGGGCGTATAATGCAATCTTTGTACGATGTTAAATTGTACTATTCTATGATTACCACTTAGTGAGGAATGTTTAATATTCTTATAAATCTCTAGCCATTTCCTACCCTCTATATTCCCTAAATCCCTCTCGTGCAGGATAGTGTTCATACTTACATTTCTCCTTTATTATACTCTTATATAATCGTGACACGACCCCTTTATGAATAACTCCTAACCTTATAATTTCCACACTTTCATGTATCTCTAAACCCAGTCTTTCCCTCTCAACTTTGCATGCTGCGTGGTAAACTTGAAAACCCGTGAATGACCCCAACCGTGTTAGTTCTAACCTTTTCATCAAAGAATCCATAGTTATTCTACCATCTACTATATGTGCAATATATTTAATCCCCTGTCCAACCCAAACATTCTGATCTGGAATAGTTAAAAATTCCTTAAAGTTAAAATTGTGCCAAATTGGGGTAAATGAAAAAACACCCCTAACCTTCAACCACTCTTTTACTTTATCCCAACTTTTTTTCAATAATTTGCCAATATCCATTTTCCGATATTCATCTTGCATTAACACGCCACTCTCCAATAATTCCATTAAGTTCCCGTATTTACCCTTACTCAAATCCAACAGTTTTTGAAATGCTGAACACTCCTTTCTAAGGACCAGAAAGCTCATTTGGGATGCCAGGAAGTACCCCCTAAAATCCGGAATAGCCAAACCCCCTTGGTTCATTGGATTGTATAAATAAGAGATCTTTATTCTGGATCTCTTCCCTCCCCAGATCAAATCGCCCAAAATACCCTCTATTTTTTTGAAGATATTTGATTGGATCCAAACTGGTGAGCAACTGAGATGGTAAATAGTTGGGGCAGCACCACCATTTTAATGAGACTAACTCTGTCTGCTTTTGAAAATGGCATCTTTTTCCAACCATTTACCCTTTTCTTAATTTTTTCAATTAGTGGGTTGATGTTCAGTTCTACAAATCTACCAAGTTCCTCCGAAACCTGGTAGGCACGCAGCTCGAGGACGGTGGCAGGTGCCCTGGAGAGGAAAGCGGGATGGAGTAAGGCGGGACGGACCGCAGCAGGACAAGGAAGCGGCAGCGGCAACAGTTCGGTGAGGGGCTGTGCGAGCGGTGACAACTGATTGCCGGCCAGCAGGGACGGAGCCCAGTGCGGAACGAGGCAGCAGGCAGCAGAAGCAGCCGTGGTGAAGGACTGAGAGAGCTGCATTAACTGAACGGTGGCCGCCGCAGAGTGAGGGGGGACGGTCAGCGTGGGAACGCAAGCCTTGCCCACAGCCTTGGCTGAATCCTGGGAGCCACACAGTGAACTCAACAACTGGGCCTGGGAAGACAAACGAATGAAGAAGCAGGTTACTATGAAGTGGATATACAGGTGGGACTGAGTATATTCACCTAAAGGCTCTAAATCCAGCACGGTGGGACAGGACAGACGGTGGCTTCAGAAACTGCGGTAAGCACCTTAATGTATTACAACATGATGTATTGAGCTGCACTAAGCCATTGATTAACAACTAACAACTAACAAGGGGAAGGAGGAAGGAAGAGAGAAAAAAAAAAAAAAGAAAGAAGGAGAAAAAAAAAAATATATATATATATAAAGGGGAGAAGGAGCCATTGAATACATAACAACCCACTAACTAATTAACCCATGTCGGCTTTGGACAACTACTTAGACTCAAGTCAGTAAAACTGGTGAATTGCGCAGATCGTGTTATATCTTAGTTACATTTAAGTGTGATTGACACTCCCCTGTTGTATGTGGTGACTAAGATAGTAAAGGCGAAGGGTCATCTAAAGACACGTAAAGATTTGGAAAATACCCCAAGGTCAGCGACCGTATCAAAACCGACCTGTCCCACTCTCTCGCTCCACACTACCTTCAACCCATACTAGAAAAGTGTAAAATATACTGTGTGCTCTTAGGATATGGGCCCCAGACGTAAATTAGATAAATCGCAACCAGTTGCCTCCTTCTTTTCGCCAAACTTAAATAAACGGAACGCAGAAATGGAGGGTAAAACAGAAAAAGGGAAAAACAACCTGCAACAACGCAATCCACCTGATCCAAGTGCTTCTATGGAGGAACACACAGATTCTCTTAGCGAAGACAACATCACAATTAATACCTCGCCACCAATAAGACCCTCACCACAACAATCTGACTGGATGACGGAAGAGACCATGGAAAGAATGTTGAGTAAACACCACCTGAAAATCCAAGCAGAATTTAGGTCTTTCTCCCAAGAAATAAAAAAGGACATTACTCAACTGGGGGATAGAACAGCCCACCTGGAAGAGTCAGTAAATGGAATAACGGACACCTGCAACGCACTAATAAGCGCTGTGTCTGCCTGCAGGGACACAATTTCACAGCAGGAAAAAAAAATTATGGAGCTTGAAGACCGCTCCAGACGTAACAATATAAGAATACGTGGCATCCCAGAATCGGTCACTGACGCCGAGTTACTAAACTTTATATGGGATTTTATGTCATCTACCCTCACAGAGAATCTGGATTCAGACCTGAAAATCGATAGAGCCCATAGATTGAGAAAACCCGCTGCCGCACCGCATTCTGCCCCTAGAGACGTTATTGTGAAGATTCATTATTATCACATAAAGGAGGACTTTACCAAGTTGTGCAGAGAGAAAGGAAATCGGGACGGAAGATTCAAAGAGCTCATAGTTTTCAATGACATCTCACCAATGACTCTGAACAAAAGACGTGAATTTAGACCTGTAACTACCATTTTACAGGAAAAGAACATTCGTTACTCCTGGGGCTTCCCACTCCAACTGATTTTTATAAAAGAAGATCAGAAGTATATCTGCCCAACAGTAAAAAAAAGCAGAAGACCTAATGATAAACTGGGGATGGATGCGTGAAATTCAACGCACCCCCAATAAAGAACTGTTCATCCCACAGGTAATGAAGAATGACTGGAATACAGTCACTAAACTGCCAAGGCTGACTCACACGACGCAGGATCAGGAGCGACGAAGGTTGTAAAGGACTTATCAGTGGGCGTTAGAAACGCACATGCGATACGTACTCGCCTTTGCATGTTCAAGATCGTATTATGTTGTTTTGGCCTGCATCTTCCTGCTCCCTCTTCTGCTCCTTTGTCTCCTTTTTCATCATTTTTTTTTTTTTTTTTTTTTTTTTTTGTTGTTCTCCTCGGGGCACCGCACCAGGACCACTCGGTGCTTATCGCTATCACTCAACGCCAATCCGAACAGATTCTGTTCGGCTTCTCACCTCTTTTAGAAAAACACTGTGCGCCGGCTTAGTTAGAAGCCAGCCAAAAACATACAAGCCAATCTTTATATATAACATGCAACCGGCATTTTTGAACATTTCTAAAACTAGAGTCTCGCTGGACTACCCCTCTCCCTTTGTCCCTTACACTACTGATCTGTTCGTATGGGACAATCACGACGATGTACTTTGTGTAATTTTGTCGATTAATAAAATGTTGGCACTAGGTTGCTTTGACTTTTCAAAAAAAAAAAAAAAAATTCTAAATATGGTATATGTCGAGATCCTAAGTATTAATGTTCGGGGTCTAAACTCACCGTCCAAGCGATTTTTGGTATGGAAAAATATTAAACATTTAGCTCCCGACATAATTTTTTTACAAGAGACACATTTATTGGAGAAAGACCAATTCAGATTTACTGATAAGCTATATACTCGGATATTCTTTTCCTCAGATAAAGTGAAAAAAAAGGCAGGGGTCTTGATTGCACTTAAAAACACGCTTCCAGTTACACAGATGACTATAGAGCAAGACACTAATGGGAGATATGTTACAATACATTGTCATATCTATAATCATGCATACACCATTATAAATATTTATGCTCCAAACCAAGGCCAATTAAAGTTCATGAAGAATATCTTGAACAAAATCACCAACCGCCTTAATGGTAATATAATTATTGGAGGCGACTTTAACGCTATTATGAATCCACGTTTAGATTCTTCTTCAGTCAAACAAAGCAGGAAAAGAAAACCATGTATTGATGGTATCACAAAGGGATTTGACTTACACGATGTGTGGAGATATGAACATGGCGAGAAAAGAGACTATACTTTTTTTTCCATCCCACGCGCAACCTACTCTAGGATAGACCTTTTTCTGGTTAGTAGATCTCTGATAAACAAGGTCGCTAAGGTAGACATCCTCCCCATGACCTTCTCTGACCATTCTCCAGTTTAAATAAAAATTTCTATGGAGGGCACTTCAGTGCTAGGTAGGACATGGAGGTTAAATTTCCAAGTTCTTAAAAATTATAGCAACAGATTAATAGAAGAATTAGAAGCCTTCTTTCAAAGAAACCTAGTCGCAAGTAGCTCTCCAACTCAAGTATGGTGTGCACACAAGGCGTATTTTAGGGGATACTTAAAAATGTTAAGCACCCACACGAGTAAGGCTGAAAACAAAACACGGGACGACCTAATTAAGCGTATCGATTTATTAGAAAAGTGTCACAAAGTACAACCTGATAGAGACATAGGTGATATAATCACAAATCTACGGGGAAAAATACAGATTTTGTCCCTGCGAGAATATAGAGAGTCACTGAGGCGACAAGAATTTAGCAAATTTGAACTAAACTGTAACAGAACAAAATTCCTATCGAGTAAATTAAATAAGGGACCAAATACAAACAAAATAGAAAAAATCACGTTGCCAAATGGGACGATAACTTACGACCCTCAACAAATAGTCGCCACCTTCCGCACTTTTTACTCTGGGTTATACAATATGGAGGAACAAGGTGAGGTGGCCAAACCCGAACCCCAGTTAGTAAGCGACTTTTTGGATGCAATAGTTCTGCCACAATTAAGGCCAACACAAGCCACTACATTGGAATCAGACTTCACCATCAGTGAGGTCAGGAATATAATAAATAAGCTAAAGAAAGGGAAATCACCAGGCCCCGATGGTCTTACAAATGAATATTATATTCATTTTGGCGACATTCTTGCCCAATATTTAGTAAATATGTTTAATGAAATTAAAAACAAAAAACATATTCCTAAAGAAATGTTAGAAGCCAAAATCATAACCATTCCTAAAATAGGGAAGGATGCCACAAAAGTCCAAAATTATAGACCGATTTCCCTTCTCAATAGTGATATTAAAATCTATTCAGCAATTTTATCTGCAAGACTGGCCAAAGTAATTTCGATCATAATCTCGAAAGATCAGACAGGCTTTATGCCAAGAAGCCAGACCAGAGACGCCACCCGTAGAGTGATAGACCTGATTCAGTTCGCCAAATCTAGGGGAGTCCCATGTGCATTTCTGTCGATTGATGCCGAGAAGGCCTTCGACAGAGTGCACTGGGACTTCCTAAGGAGAGTTATGGATAAATTTGGCTTTTCCCCCGGGTTTATCAAAATGATAATGTGTCTATACGAATGCCCTTCCGCTTTTATAAGCGGCCTAGGCTTCTGTTCTGATAACTTCACTATCACCAATGGAGTCCGTCAAGGGTGCCCTTTATCGCCACTTTTATTTAACATTTTTATAGAACCTCTCGCACAAGCCATCAGAGCGAATAAGGATATAAAAGGGCTGAATATTATGGGCTCCGAATATATCATCGGACTATATGCCGATGATATTATTATTTCATGTGAAGACCCAGCTGCCTCTTTAGCATCCTTTAGAACTGTACTAAATAAGTACTCCGTGGTTTCATACTATAAAATCAATGAAACAAAGAGCAAACTTTTATTATTAAATGGCACCCCGACGACAGAAAAAAATATCAGGGAGAAATTCACATATCTATGGTCCCCTGAAGGATTCCGTTATCTAGGCGTACATGTGGCAGACACCCCTGAAAAAATGTTAAGAACCAATATAATGGAACTAAATAATAAAGTTATCAATACATTAAAATATTTGACAAGTCGTGGTTTGACTTGGCTGAATAAAATAGCCGCAGTCAAGAGGAACATCCTACCAACTATATTTTATTATATGAGATGTATACCACTGAGTTTCCCGAAGGAAGAAATCCAAAGGATCCAAAGGTACATAGACAGATACATATGGAAGGGTAAACCCCCACGGCTTCCTAGGGAAACATTACATGCTCCGAAATCCATGGGAGGGGCCGGCCACCCAAATATAGCAATATACCAAGAGGCGATCCTTCTAGAGCCACTGAAATGTTTTTGGCAAAATATGCAGTATGAGAAATGGATCACAATAGAGGAGCAAGTAATAAGAAAGGCATCCCTGAAAAATTTAATGATCAGTGATTGGTTGAAGGGAACGAGGGATATGTTAATGCTAGACACTACCAAGGCCATGTTATCAGTCTGGCACTCTTACCACTCTAGAAGGGTCGGAAGGTACCTAAGGCGACAAGATGTTGGGTTGGATATACTAAGCCTGTGTATTCCAGACTTGTCTTTGGCCCAATGGAAACAGGGATCCATCCTCTCCATAGACGACATTTACAGGGAAGAAATATTAATGTCCTTCGAGGATATCTGTAAAACACACAATATCCCCAAGGGGGAATTTCTTAACTACAAAAAAATAGAAATGTTTTTGAAATCTGGGAGGGTCAAAGGGAGATTATCCACCAGAGATGCAAAATTGCCCGCACTTCTAAGTTTTCTGAACTCTGAAACGAAATCGAAAGGTGGTAGTTCAATCGCTTACAGAGACACGATCACTTCCAGCCTAGTCAACAAAAAATTTACTTATATGTCCAAGTGGGAAACAGATCTGGGGAGAGCCTTTCCGATAAAAGTTTGGCGTTCTTCCATAAACGACACACAGAACAGCTTAACTTGCTTAAATCATAGTGAATGTCTCCTAAAAATAGCTTTAAGATGGCACCTAACTCCATCTAGACTGTCAAATATATATAAAAATTTTCCCAATTATTGCTGGAGAGGGTGCGGGGAACAGGCCAATCTTTTTCACCTTTGGTGGAAGTGCCCACTCATCAATGAGTTTTGGGCACAAGTGATAAGCCTGTCAGAAGGCCTATGTAAAAAGAAGTTACCAACCTCACCAGAAGTATTCCTTTTGAACATTTTGGGTGAATCCACCGCACTCTCGGTGGGACAGAAAGGTATTTTTTACAGACTGTGTGCAGTAGCTAGATCAGAAATCCAGGGCAAATGGAAAAGTGACATTATACCCTCGATAGAGAACGTAATTCGGGGGATGAACAAACTAAGAGATTGCAAACTTTATATGTATGAAGGGGGGATAATAAATACAAAAAAAATTGCAAACTCAGGTTGGAATCTGTGGTCTCGAAAAATGTAAATTATAAATAAAAGAAAACATATATATACTTGTGGCAAGAGATTAAATGAGGGCTTACTTCAGAAGGGGAAGTCATAAAGGGGAAGAAGCATAAGCAGGAAAGAAAGTTGAGAGGACAAGGGAGCATTCGGAGGGGAGGAGGTACACGTATGGTCCCATCCTCCTACCCCCTTTTGCCTGTCCTTCCCTCTCTCAACTAGGTTTCGTTAAGTTCCTGGTTGCTGTTTTTTTTTCACGCCTTTTTGTCGGTTTTCTTTTTCTCCTTTTCCTTCTTTTTTTTTGTTTTTCTTTACATTTGGATGTAAATTATTGCATGATTTGTATATTGCTTTGGCTATTTTTTTTTTCATTCCATGTATGTGACGTATAAACTAATGTGCATACTAATAAAATTATAAAAAAAAAAAAAAAAAGTTCCTCCGAAACCTGAACCCCCAGATACTTGAAGTTCCATCCCTTTTTGAGGTTCCATAGCTTACATTCCTGTAAGTTGATTTCCTCCCCCAATGGGAGGACTATAGATTTTTCCCAGTTTATTAACAGTCCGGAGAACCTCCCAAACTCTTCCACTACTTCAATCACTTTGGGGATCCCTTCCTCAGATTCCTTCAGTGTAAACAGAACATCATCTGCGTACAGGGATATCTTATCCCTCTCCCCGCCGCTCCCGCATCCCTGAATGTCCTTCCTTTCTCTTATTTTAATAGCCAGAGGCTCAATATATAATGCGAAGAGAAGCGGGGAGAGGGGACACCCCTGCCGCGTACCCCTGCTCAAGGAAAAACAAGACGAGTTGCCTCCCCCCACTCTGACTCTGGCTTTCGGGGACTGATACATTACCCTCACCGCCTCAATAAACCTTGGTCCAAAACCAAATTTATGTAATACTGCCCAGAGGAAGCGCCACTCCACCCTGTCAAAAGCCTTAACGGCATCTAGTGACAGGATGGAGCGACGCCCCCCCTCTCCCAACTGGACATCGGAAAAAAGACGATGTAGATTGTTACTTGTGCTCCTACCGGGTATAAACCCGTTCTGATCCGGGTGCACCAAAGAGGTGATCACTTTTTTTAATCTATTCGCCATAACCTTGGCATAAATTTTTATATCTGAATTTAAAAGAGATATAGGCCGATATGAGCCTACATCCCTTAAGTCCTTATCCTTTTTTGGAATAACCACTATCACTGCCTCCTCCATAGACTGTGAAATACGACCCAGTTTCCTCACCTCATTAAACAACCGAAACAGAAGGGGCCCCAACACTTCGGAGTATTCCCTGTATAGCCTGTATGGAAAGCCATTCGCTCCTGGGCTGGAGTCAGATGATGACCCAATAACCTCCATTAATTCCTCAAAGGCCATTGGCGCCTCAAGTTCCTCTCTCTCCTCCGATGTCAACCTAGGGAAATTAATATTATCCAAATAGGACTGTAGTTCTGAGGATGCGTCGTCCCACTCTGATTGATAGAGTTTCTGATAGAAAATTCTAAACTGTTCCAATATTCCTTCCTCCATCTTTTCCAGTCCACCCTCCTGATTTGCTATTTCTTTAATTTTGTTGTCCTGTAAACCAGGATCTATAATAGAAGCTAAGACTTTTCCCGGTTTTCCTCTTTCTAGGAAATTTTTCTGTCCCCTAAAGAAGGTCTTTTGCTGTGCCTTTTCTTTCATATATGTATTCATAGAGTTCTTTGACTCCCACCATGCTATCCTCCTTTCTCTAGTTGGGTCATCGACCAATTCCCTTAGTTTTTTTACCATGTCCCTTCTTAGGGACCTTTCCTGTACTCTAAATTCCTTCTTTTTATCCTCGATCTCATCCCTGAATATACCTCTAAAGTATGCCTTTAGGGTGTCCCAGACTAAGAGCAAATCATACCTGCCGCAGTTGTTCTCCCAGAATTCAGTAATGAGCACCGAGATTCGAGCTTTGTTATCTAAAAGACTGAACCAGTGGGGGTTCATTCTGAAAGTGATTTCTCCCTTTCTACTTCCACCAGCCTTTAACCTTAAAACTACCGGCGCGTTATCAGAGATAGTGATGGTTTCATACTTCATCCCACTTATTAAATCCAGAGCCTTGTTGTTCACCAGGCATAAATCTATTCTGGAGAAGCTCTCGTGAGTCTGACTGAAACAGGAAAAAGCTTTTTTTTCGGAATATAGGAACCGCCACACATCCACAAAACCAGCTTCCTTACAAAAATTCCTCAAATTTGGTGTGCTACTGTTCTTGTAGCTCGTATTACCCCTCATCCTCATTCTGTCTTTTTCTCCATCCATAATGGCGTTGATATCACCCATTATAAAAACGGGGCATGGATTCCTTACCTCCATAAATTCCAAAAGCTTTCCAAAAGCCGCAAATGAGAATGGCGGGGGAATGTAAACAAACGCCAGAATCATAACTTGCTCCCTCCAGGACCCATAAAAGAATATATACCTCCCCAATTTATCAATCTCCACTTTAAAGATTTTATAATCAATCCTGTTGTGGAACAGAACCGTTACCCCTCTGGAGTATGAGGAACCAAACAAATGAAATACCTTTGAGGCCCATTTCCTTTCCAACCAATGTTTTGATTCTACAGTAAGATGAGTTTCTAGTAGGCAAACTATGGATGGAAGATGCCTTTTTATGCAGTCCTCCACCATACATCTTTTTGTGCGGTCCCCCAAGCCCCTAACATTCCAGGCAACTATCTGTAGTTCCATTTGTCAGAGAGAAAGAAAAAAAAAAGAAAGGGGAAAAAACAAAGTCCGCACCCAAAAAAACCCCCCCCCCCCCCCCCCCCCTTATTGAGCCTCGCTCTCAACGGTTGGATGGTGCGTCCTATATATTGGAGTTTACACTCCATTCAATCAAATATATGATATATTTGGAGCTACAGTTTCAGAAACTTTTTATTGGGAACACTTCTCTGCTGACAGTGGACGTAAAATTACTTTGTCTATGTGTTATTGACTCACAACATTTACATCGGTTGTGACCACATTTGAAGCTTCCTAACATCTTGGGAAAGAAAGAAGACTTGACATTTTTTACCATTAGACTAAGATGACCATTTCTATTTTCTACTACTTCAATAGGATTGTATTGATGCTACTAGTGAAGTAGTAGATTTACATATACATTATAAATGAAGAGTGCATATTAAACAAGGATATATATATATATATATATATATATATATTTATTTATATGCTACATTTTGTTAATACTATAGTATATAATATAAATACTGTATGTTTGAGCATTAATTGAAAGATCCTATTCCAAGTAGACAGACATTGCCATGTGATGTAATGGGATACAACCCAACTGTGTTCACAAGCTTTGCCTCACATACTACTGATGGGTTAAACATACAGACCTACAGCCCAGTGATTACTACCTCAGAACTTTGTACATAAAAATCTCCAAGTCTTGCTTCATTTATGTCTTACTGGTGGAAGTATATAAACTCAATAACCTAATCTTAAAATGTCTTGCAGTATAGTGTTATTTAAGATGCTTTACTATATATGATGACAGCTTCCAGTAAGAAACAACATATCACTACATATTTTCTGCAGCAGTTGCACACTTGTAATCCTGAATTACTATGTGATTTATTGTTAGAAACGAAAGCACAATGTGCTCAAGCAAGTACAAAATATTGGTGTACAAATGTCTGCATTATTTATTAATACTTGTCAGCTGGAAGGACTTTCCTTTTTGTTATAGTGCGATTAGGTAGCATTGCAAAAGGGAAAGTTAGACATATATCAACCATATGTTATGGCAGATATCCGCCATAAGAAACCTGTGCATATATAAATGTGCACGACCCAGCAGTTAAAAGAGTTTTGAGGCCACAATTATTAATGACACGTCCAAAGGTTAAATCTTAAATACAGGATTGGTGGTGGTGCAAGACCCATTGAGTTGCTACAAATAAGACCTCCATCTTAGCAGATTACTCCATCCGTAGTCAAGTGGCCTTACTGGCTTATTGCTGATCCAGATCTTATGTACTTCATTCTTCTGCAGAAGATTATGATGGTGCCTAGTGTTGCTCCCTAGCTTATACCATATTACTTACCTATTCTATGATCAGCCATAGGAAAGGTAAAACATGCTGATCATTGGGAGATTGGGCACAACCATAACAACCACGCTTTAAAGTGGATTTCTCAGGCAGAAATTTCACTTACAGTGATAATTCCCCTCCGGTATCCTGGTGCCTCAGTGGATACATCTGTCTGCCCAATACCTTACATGCAGCCCTGGGCTGGGAATGACAGTAAAATAAATTCAGCTTTGCTTTGGCTGTGACGCTGTTGCTGTGATGTACACCACAGCACCAAACCTTTTATGTACCTAGCTATGGGAAATGCCAACTTGTAGTGCTGGGCACAGTTTATTTAGATTTTTATAAATCCATTTTATAAACATTAAGATATGAATGTTTATCATTTATAAATCTTATTTATTTTGCCATTACACAAAGTTTCATAATCCATGATCTGTTGATGTTGTGAGATGTTACCAATCAAAAGACCTGTAAGTTATGTGGTGATTAGAGAACATTGAATCTCCTCAGAAAATATAACCACAGTAAACAGTAGAAAAATTATTAGAGACAAAGTGGGGGCATTTTTTATTGTCTTTAGGCCAGTTTGTAGATGGTTTGTAGAGTTTTTTTCTGTTACTGAGCCATGTACACTATATTTAAAATAACAATAATAATCTTTATTTATATAGCGCCATCAAATTCCACAGATTCTGGGGAGCATATACAAATAAAATAAGACTTTGCAAAGTACAAACAGTCATATGGAACAATATTAGTGAGGGCCATGCTCACAAGGTGAGAGGGTGATACTAGAGGTATAAGAGCTTGTATAATGGTCCAGCCATTGTTTATATACAAAGTTTACAGTCAGTGGGACCGTAGAGAAGCATTTTACGGATAACAGACAGGGGGAATTAGTAAATAAAGAGTTAAAGTTGCATGCAGTTAGCGAGTGTGATAGACCTGCCTAAATAAATGGGTTTTAAGAGCATGTTTGAAGCTTTTGATTGATAGCCCGGGCCTGCAACACAATTTAGCTTCTTTTCCAACATTCAAACCTTTTTTTGTAACTCAATTTGGACACAGCTCTTCAATCCCAACACTTTTCCTGCACTTCTATCTTCCTGACACTTTTGTTTTGGCACATAATAAGAACATCAAAAAGCAACTTGTGTACATTAAGGCTGTGCGTCAAAATACGTTAGCACAGTGCCAAGAATAATAAATGCCCCCTACATACTCTTGTGATTACTCTTTTTGGATACTGTTATACAGATTCGGAGTCTGCAGCAACGTCTTTAGATGTTGCTGCAGTTTTCTACTGCTCCAGCTCTAGCTGCCGGAGCAGGACCAGGTCTACGTGTGCACAATGCATATAGGGGTTGAGCCAGCCAGCTGTATAGACCCGGTAATCACGTGACCACCGGGTCTAAAGGGGTTGCTAGGTCTGATTAGACCCAGTACAGTTCTGATCAACATCAGCAGTCAGAAGTCCCCATGTAACTAGGGCTCTTATACATGACCCAGTTACAGGGAAAAACTTATTTAACATTAAAAAAAATAATTTAAAATTAAAAAAAAAAAAACTATGAAAATTTTCCCCGTGGGTCTTTTAAGACCTCACATATACACACATACACAAAAAATATTAATAAATATCCATAAAATTACATTTCCCCATATAATAATAAAAAATAAATCCCCGCTATGCTACAAAAAACATAGTCACCTCTTTGCCTTAAACTATACATATTATATGTCAAAATAACCAAAACAAAATAGGGAATTCGTTAACCCCTTAACGCCGCAGCCCTTTTTCAAAAATCTAAAACTTTTTTATTTTTCCATGTACAGAGCTGTGTGATGGCTTGTTTTCTGTGTAACAAATTACACTTCCAAATGGTATTTAATATTCCATGCCATGTACTGGGAAGCAGGAAAAAAATTCCAAATGCAGTGAAATTGGTAAAAAAAAAACGCATTTGTGCCATATTCTTGTGGCCTTGGATTTTACGGATTTCACTGTACGCCCCAAACGACATGTCTACTTTATTCTTTGGGTTGGTAAGATTACGGGGATACTAAATTTGTATAGGTTTTTTAATGTTTTCATACATTTAAAAAAATTAAAACCTCCTGTACAAAAAATGTTTTTTAGATTTTGCCGTCTTCTGGTGCTAATAACTTTTTTATACTTTGGTGTACGGAGCTTTGGGAGGTGTCGTTTTTTGCAGATTTTGATGATGTTTACAATGTTATTATTTTTAGGACTGTGCGATCTTTTGATCACTTTTTATAGAATTTTTCCAGACCCTATCTTGTATGTAACCCGGGGACTGCCTGTATTAACAAAAATACAGCATTTCACAGATTCCAACCTTTCTCATCAGTCCTCATGTATACAAGTAAAGTAAAACTTCTGACGTGGTTGACCAGGGCAGGTTCTACTCATAAATAGCTTCTCTTGTTTGCACGATACAGTGCTCTCTGCCTCCAGACCCTCACCCCTGAATTACAAGACAAGCTCAGACATAGACACTCACAGACACTTCCCACCGGCAAGCAGCATCGTGCACAGACTTACTCTACAAACTACAGATAAGATAAGGTCTTTATCGCAGGGGAAGGAGGTATAGCAGAGCTGACTTTATGTGTTATAGCTGAGGTGCAGCAAAGCTAGAGTGTCTAATTGTGGCTTATTTACTAAGGGTCCCGCAGCCGTATTTTCGTCGGGTTTCCCAACTTTTCAGGGATCGCGCGGGGGATTGTGTTGCACGCGATCGGATAGTGTCGCAATCACACCGACTTTCATGCGACACACATCGGGGGGCGGGCCGTCAGAGGATCCGACGGATTCAGACTAAGTATGGGATCTAACATTTAAATTTGTGTTGCAAGCCAAGCACTAACATGCACCTGAAAGCAGAAGGTGAACTCCGGCGGACCTGAGCGGGGAGCGACACATGCAGGATATCAGCCGCAGGATCTATGTGGATCGGAGAGTGCATCATCGTCGGAGAGTCCGGATTGGGTATCGCAATTCGGATAGGTAAGTAAATGTGCCCTATTGTGTTTTATATCCAGCTCATGGATCTCATTATCTCTGATATGTCTTATGTCTCTTTTTATATGTGTCAGATACAAGTGAATGTTCAGAAGCTAAATGAAAGTGTATATAACCCTGTACCCTGATTATCTAAGCACATTTTCAGTACACAACATCTCATAGCACAGAGGGATCATGAACTGTTTGCTTTGAGATTCCCTGCTAACACTCTAGAATCTTACAATAACCATCACTGAGTGATATGAGCTAAAACAGCAATAAAACAGCAATAAAACTGAGTAATATTGTAAAGTATGGGTTAAAAATTATCTTTATTGTGTAAACATCACAAGGGGATTAAAATTTGAGAACTTTCTTTCATGGGCAAACCCCTTTAACCTTTTCTAGCTAGCATCCCATAGATCAGTGGCCAATCTCCCATGCCAAGAATCCCTGGTCACACCCTAAGTGAAAAATGCCACACTTAGGGGTTTTATATCTTTATTTGTTGCTGCTTTCTGGTTCGAACGCCTTAATGAAGCCAATGGGTATTCAGCAAATATTTTGGTATCTTAGACGATTAAATGAAAGATCCCCTTTCTTTAATTGGTCATTTAATGGATTGTGTCACATACCCCGTGAGACAAGTCTCAAAATACAACGGAGCCATAGTTAGATTAAAACACAATTTGTTCATATGTGAAGAATTTTCATGGGCTGAAACCCCTCCTCTGTGAGATAAGCTGAATGCATAGAAATTATATTCTATGCATTGCTAATGTGTGTATAGTTGCCTTATCACTCCCTTTTCAGCTGAATATTGCTAGAGGATGCATGGTTTTCCTACAGTCATCTTTTTGTATGTGACTATCTACATAAATACTGCTATTGCTTATCACACAAACACTGCTTATTATTTGTATTTCTCTCTTTACTGTGACCTCCGGAACACGCTTTTTATTATACCCTTCCATCTCCAGGCATATCTGTTTTCTCTACAGAGTTCAATAGCTGAAAAAGCCAAAAGGCGAGATTTGACATGTAGGTAATGTGATCTTTTATGTTTGCTGTTTGATTGATTGCAACAAAAATGTGCTAAAAGATATATTCTGATTACAGAGAATGGTGATGGCATCTTCAGACTGAGCAGCAGACAAGTGTGAAGAATGATTCAGTTATCTAGAACACTAAGGAAAGTCTTATTCCTAGGATCCTGGATGACCCTGCTTTTCTTCTTGGTGTAATGACATAGGCATTTCTTATGGCTAAAGTACAATGAGTGCAGAGATAAGATGATCCAGACTTGACTTTGATAAAAATCAATGGCTACCATTGAGCTATTTATCCATCATGAAGACAGGAGGAAATTGTTACTCAACTCAAAAATTAGGACCAACAACTCCTACAAGTTCTACATACTCTCGACAAGCATTACATAAAAATACAGTCAGTCCCCTACTTAAGAATACCCGACTTACAGATGACCCCTAGTTACAAACAGACCTCTGGATTTTGGTAATTTACTGCACTTTAGCCTTGGGCTATAATAAACAGCTGTAACAGTTATCACAGGTGTCTGCAATTAAGCTTTATTGTTAATTCTGGTTCTTATGACAACCCAACATTTTTAAAATCCAATAGTCATAAAGACCAAAAACAAATTTGCCTGTAGTTACAATTATAAAGTATACAGTTCTTACTTACATACAAATTCAACTAAAGAACAAACCTACAGAACCTATTTTGTACGTAACCCAGGGACTGCCTGTATAAATATAATTAGGGAAAGAGAGAGGCACTAGAATATACAAATGAATATACAGATGAATTGCTTCTCTCGTCGTTTAAATGTTAGATTTTTTCCTATACATAACAGCATGTCACATAGAGACATGTAATTCAATATTAATGGTGGCTCAATTTAGATAGACAAAGGGACCAAATATTAATAAGAGTATCCAGATTACTGGCAGAAGAAAGTTGCAAACCATAACAACATCTAGATCATGCAAACAAGTTTCCTGGAGTACATGATATATAAAACCTATGCCAACTACAGGTGCTAAATACTGTCATGTGTCTAGTTTATCATTAGTGCATGTGTCCCATATATTTACAAGAATGGCCACACTGGCACACAAGATATCAAGACTGGTATAATGGTATGGATAAATGTTCCCTAACACAGCAATGTCAAAATTATGCCAAAACAGGGATCAAGTTAAAGGGGTTACCCAGCAAATAAAAAAAAATATTAATAATACCGAGAAGGCTGTAGGAAAAATGAGAAGCCATACTCACTTATACCTAACCTCACATAATTATTGTGCTAATTGAAGTATAGACACATTGACCAGCAGACGGACTGGAAATGAGCAGGGCTTAGACTGGCCCACCAAAGTACCAGTGAATCTGCGATTGGGCCCAGGTTGGATCCAACAGAAGATAGAACCTCTACAGCGAGATCACAATGACTTATAACAATATTATATTATGACATCACCTTGCTCCACTGCAATATCACAATGCCCCATAGAGAAGACTATGCTTTTCTATGACACCTCAATGCCCCAAGGCCCCTTCATGTCATAACAATGTCCCATTGTAACATCATAATGCCCCTTTATGATAAAAACATAATTCCCTTTTATTATATCCCAATGCTCCATTGTGAAATCTCATTACCCCACAATGAAATCATAATGTCCATTATAACATCATAATGCTCTATCATGACATTACTAAATCTTATTGTGAAATCACAAGTCCCAATATAACAACACAAGGCCCTTTTACGACATCACAGTCCAATCCCAAAGCAATGTTATGATATCACAATCCCCAATGACATCATAATTTCGCGTTATGTTATCGCAATACCTCATTGTAACTTCAAAATGCCCTTCAAAATGTTTCATTGGGGCATTACTTAGCCCTATTTTTCCACTGGGAAATCAGAATTCTCAAGATGAAAGTATAATGCACCATTGTTACACAACAATGCTCTGTTAGAACATCACAATGCCATGCATTACATTACATTGCCCATTATGACATGACAATGCCCCATTGTGACTTCAAAATGGCCTACTGTATATCACAATTGCCCCACTATAAAATCATAATGCTCATTATTACTTTTCACAATTGCTCTATTATAACATCACAATTCCCATCACAAAATCCCATAGCCCCATAATGATGCCCCACTGGGACATCACAATGGCCATTATGACTTCACAATGCCTCTTTGTGACATCAAAACGTTATTTTAACATCTGAACCTCGGATTGCTTTTAAATAGCATTTTGGATAGCATTTAAAGGGAACCTACCACCACGAATCTGCGTGGTCACTGCTCCGAAGGCGGAGCTGCACAGACGCGGGCCTGCTGTTCTGCGCATGCGCAGACAGCAGGTACATCGGACGAGGGTGCGCAGCTACAAGGACTTGCGCACCGAAGATTTTGTGTAGGAGGAACAAAGAGGCTACTGGGGCAGGGAGTAGCCACGCTGTGTAACCTCTGCTCTGGCTACTCCATGCCCCAGTAGCCTCTTTACAAAATTTACATATTATGAGAATAAAAGTTATCAAAAAAGTGCGGGGATTTGAGGATAAGCCCTTAAAAGGGCTATCCTCACATCCTATTGATAGACCTACCACACAATCTACCTTTATAGGTAGATTCGTGGTGGTACGTTCCCTTTAAAATGTAGTCAAGAAAACTATATAATTGGTACTCAGCATAACTCCCAACTTTCACCACTGGAATCCCAAAACAGGTACTGGTATTTTTACAAGGGGTTACTGTACATTAACTTATATTCCAGAAAGTTTAGAACTGCTTTTAGTTTTCAACATCAATTTACAGTGTACATTTTTAATCATGATTTATTGTGCAGTGTAATTGATTTATTGTGTAAGTGATTTATTGTGAAATGAAAAATTATTATAATTCATTCAGAATAAGGTTAACTTGTTTTACTGCTGCTTCTATTTGAGCTCTTTTTTATAGTGCAAAAGTATATGAATGTGGGGTATTGGAAATATCAGGTCATGGTGAAGGCTTTTCAAATAATATATTTATTTTGGATGAGTTTCTATGTGTATTATATTTAATGTCTGCCTGTTTTCTACTTCTTTTTTTTCTATTTATATTATCTGCAGCATTTTTTCATCTTATTTTTATAGAGCATGGCAGAGGTTTCCATTCAGGAAATGTGATCCATGGTAAAAAGGTTTGTGTGTTAGCCAGTGCAATGGAGAGGAGGAGGGGTTCCCTCTCCCCTCTCCATAGAGATGCACTTTGCCTGGACGTGTATACGGGGAAAAATAGGACATGTCCCCGTGTACAGAGCGGTACGGTGTCACACACGTATCACTCCATGTGGTCCATGGGGGACCCATATGGTAGCCCATATGGTCGTGTTAAATCAGCCTAGTTATTATACTGGAAAAAAGTACTTTTGTTTACAGACCCAGGCAGCCAATAACAAAAAAGGATTACTGGTCCTTGAAGAAGCAGTATCATCCTTGAGTACTATATATGAATGAAAATATTGTGGTAGATTTTCTGTAGTTTTGACACTATTTGCTGGAAAAACACTGTTGTACATGCTTCGTACAATAGATGTTTACATTATTTTGGGCCTTGAACACCAAGCCTTAGCTATAAATGGGTATATAACCCACGGCATAACATTTGACAATATTACACATTTATCATACAGTGTAAGCAACAGTGATAAAGTCAGTGCATCCTTGGACTGTTTGCTCTACTTATAAATATTCTATATGTCTTAACAGGTTTGTGGATTGGACTTGGGCCCAGTCTTCCTTCTTTGAGCATGTCTCTGTCTCTCTCATAAAGCTTTTTGCGGTCTGGGCTTGCTGTTGTTAATAAAAGTAGCCAGGAAGCCCTTATCCCAAAAAGAATTTGCGAGGGAGGATTCTCTACACAGGAAAATAATTTGTCAAATACAATTAAAGTGCTTACAGTCACTACAAATGACATCTATGGAATCATCAATGTATCTTGTATGTATGCAAGGGAATATTTCATTAAAATCTCTGCACATTTGTTTCACTTCTATTTAAAAGGAATCTGTCAGCAGTTTTGACCATACAATGCTGCAGCCAGCGTTTGGTAGCAGTCCTGGAGAGCAGTGTAACCTTACCTTTATGTGTGTTGTTAATAGCATAACCCTATGCTAGGAGTAGGAGCTGTATTTTGCATGGATACTACACACACAAAAGTATAGTTAAACTGTACCTATACCTAACACCAACTGTTTATTATGGTCAAAACTGATGATTGATCAGGGAACCTACCAGCTTTCAGAAGTAACAAAGGCATTATATGGGGTTAAGTGTTAGAGAAAATTCTATATATGTAAATTAGTGTTTCAGTGAATCAAGGGCCCTGTCTGCTGACACAACAGTTAACTTCTTTGTACACCTTATTCTATGAAGGATGTCATTCATTGCATAAAAGTCAAAGGGGTAATCAGAATATGTAAATTGTATTCATAGCTTGTAATAAATAAGCAAAAATTATAATAATAAAGTCAAGCAGAATTGTTGAATAACCCTCAAAAATAATTGATGTAATTATGGCTGAACTTCCTCTATCTTGACAACTGTATCAATATACAAAACTATGAAAGGATAACAAAGAAGATAGAACAAAAGAGATGCCTCTCTCTATAGCACAATCTTCTTACGTTTAAGGCTATTGGAATGCCACACGCTCCAGCTGAATGAGAATCTCTGCCAGTATCTACAGCCCCACAAAACAAATAAAAGCAGAGTAAAAGTACAGCATGCATGATCAGAAAGACGATAAGATCAGAGCTGTAATAAGAGCGGATACTAATTATTTTTCTGATCGTATTATCTTTCTGATCCTACACGCTGTACTTTAATTTTGAAACATTGTCTGTTTTATGATCACATTCTGTTCCATATAAAAGTCGTATGATGCACATTTGTGACAGTTGATTTTTTTTTCTCTTACTGGTACTTTACTTATTAATCCTTGCTGGTCCTTTACTTGTAGTTTATAGCCATGAAAACCAGGGTTGAATTATAATAAAGAATCCAAGTGCTGGTGCCTCACAAGCTTGTCCTTGTATGGTAACAACAATCAATATGGACAGTCTTGGTTGCACTGTATGGTATGGGAGGTGGACTGAGTATGACGTAAAGCCCCCATATATTTCAATAACTGCAAAACTGCATATGTTTAGTTGACCATGTAATGTGTACAGTAACCTCTTGAATCATCCCAATACTGACGTTGGGGAAAATAATTATACAGCAGTTATCCTTAGTGAAGTGACCTGAAAAGACTCTAATGACCAGGGCATTTTTAGCAACTTTTTGTACTTGATGGTTTAAGAGCCATAACTACACATAGAGCTAGTTAAAACATAATAATTTTTTTTTTCATTTTTAGTTTTATTTGGGGTTAAAAGCAGAAAAAGGCTTTTTTGTAATGTATAGTACTTATATAGTTTTAAAATTCAAATTAACTCAAGACGAACACTATTAACCCCTTACCGACATGTGACGTAGTATTACGTCCCATGCCGGGTGCATGGAGAGGGCTCACAGGCTGAGCCCTCTCCATAGCCGGTAAGTCTCTGCTGCATATTGCAACTGGTTACTGCAAAAGGCTTACTGGTAACAGCACAGCACATTGTAATGAATGGGGAGTAAAATCGACACATACTGCCATACAGAACTGATATAAATATAAATAAACAGTAAAAATCATAAACACATTAGGTATCGCCACGTCCGAAAATGCCCGATCGGAAAATCACGCCCCAATGTAAAAAATGGCACTTTTTTGCCATTTAAAAAAAAATACTAAATTCTATAAAAAGTGATCAAAAGATCGCACAGTCCTAAAAATAATAACATTGTAAACATCATCAAAATCCACAAAAAACGACACCTCCCAAAGCTCCGTACACCAAAGTATAAAAAAGTTATTAGCACCAGAAGACGGCAAAATCTAAAAAACATTTTTTGTACAGGAGGTTTTAATTTTTTTAAATGTATGAGTATTTTTTTTTAACCGGTTCCGCGACCTGCGGTCGCGTCCGCTGCATGGAGAGGGGCTCACGGGCTGAGCCCTCTCCATAGCGGTAAGTCTTTGCTGCATATTGCAGCAAAGGCTTACCGTAACATCCGCGATCGGTGCTAGCACCGATCGCGGGTGTTTTTACAAGCGTGGGCTGCCGGCAAAGCTGCCGCGGCAGCCTCAAACAGATAGCGGCGCAGTGGCGCCGCCATCTTACCTGGGATCGCCGCTCCCCGTGACGTCATCGGGGGGTGGCGATCCGTCTCCATGGTAGCCTCGGGTCTTCCGAAGACCGAGGCTATTTCGTTTTAACCCCTTCATTACAATGTGCTGATAGCACATTGTAATGAATGAGGAAAAAATCCCCATATACTGCCATACGTAGTAGGCAGTAATGATAGGATCGATTCTGAAACCTAGGGTTAAAGTACCCTAGGGAGTCGGAAAAATAGTATAAATAAAAATAAAAAAGTAAACAAAAAAAAAAATTTTAATAAAAAAACCTAAAATTTCAAATCAACCACCTTTCTCTAGAATGACATAAAAAATAATAAATAACAGTAAAAATCAGTAAACACATTAGGTATCGACGCGTCCGAAAATGCCCGATCTATCAAAATATGATAACGGTTTTTCAATGCGTTTAACCCCGTAATGGAAAATAGCGCCCAAAGTCGAAAATGGCACTTTTTGCCATTTTGAAAAATCTAAAAAAAATCTATAAAAAGTGATTAAAAGGTCGTACAGTCCTAAAAATGATATCACTGAAATATTATCAAATTTCGCAAAAAATGACACCATGCACAGCTCCGTACACCAAAGTATAAAAAAAGTTTTTAGCGCCAGAAGTTGGCAAAATCAAAAAAAATTTTTTGTACAGGAGGTTTTAATTTTTGTAATGTATGAAAACATATAAAACCTATACAATTGGTATCCCCTTAATCGTACCGACCCAAAGAAAAGTGACATGTCATTTGGGGCGCTCAGTGAAGACGTAATATCCAAGCCCACAAGAAAATGGCGCAAATGCGTTTTTTCACCATTTCATTGCATTTGGAATTTTTTTCCCGCTTTCCGAGTACATGGCATGAAAATTTAATACCATCATTATGAAGTGCAATTTGTAGCCAGAAACAAGCCGTCACACCAGCTCTTTACGTGTAAAATAAAAAAGTATAGATTTGAAGGTGGGGTGAGAAAAATGGACAATGAAAAAAAAAAAAAAGGAAAAGGGCGGGTCCTTAAACCGGTTAAATGGCAAAAAGTGCCATTTTCGACATGGGCGTGATTTTCCGATCGGGCATTTCGGACGTGGCGATACCTAATGTGTTTATGATTTTACTGTTTTATTATATTATATCAGTTTGTATGGCAGTATGTGTCGATTTTACTCCCCATTCATTACAATGTGCTGTGCTGTACCAGTAAGCCTTTTGCAGTAACCAGTTGCAAATGCCAGCAGAGGACTTACCGGCTATGGAGAGGCTCAGCCTGTGAGCCCTCTCCATGCACCCGGCATGGGACGTAATACTACGTCACATGTCGGTAAGGGGTTAATAGGTGCGTCTTGAGTTAATTTGAATTTTAAAACTATATAAGTACTATACATTACAAAAAAGCCTTTTTCTGCTTTAAACCCCAAATAAAAATAAAATGAAAAAAAAAATTATATGTTTTAACTAGCTCTATGTGTAGTTATGGCTCTTTAAACCATCAAAGTACGAAAAGTGTGCTAAAAATGCCCTTTTCAGGTCACTTCTTTCAGGGCACTTCACTTAGGATAACTGCTGTATAATTAATTTCCCCAACGCCAGTATTGGGGTGATTCAAGAGGTTACGTACACATTACATGGTCAACTAAACATATGCGTTTTGCAGTTATTGAATATATGGGGCTTTACGTCATACTCGTCACCTCCCATACCATACAGTGCAACCAAGACTGTCCATATTGATTGTTGTTACCATACAAGGACAAGCTGTGAGGCACCAGCACTTGATTCTTTATTATAATTCAACCCTGGTTTTCATGGCTATAAACTACAAGTAAAGGACCCGCAAGGATTAATAAGTAAATACCAGTAAGAGAAAAAAAAAAATCAACTGTCACAAATGTGTCACATACGACTTTTATATGGAACAGAATGTGATCATAAAACAGACAATGTTTCAAAATTAAAGTAAGTGTGTAGATCAGAAGATATACGATCAGAAAATAATTAGTATCCGCTCTATTACAGCCTTGATCTTATCGTCTTCTGATCATGCATGCTGTACTTTTACTCTGCTTTATTTGTGTTTGTGGGCTGTAGATACTGGCAGAGATTCTCATTCAGCTGGAGCTTGGCATTCCATGGCCTTAAACGTAAGAAGATTGTGCTATAGAGAGAGGCATCTCTTTTGTTCTATCTTCTTTGTTATCCTTTAATAGTTTTGTTTATTGATACAGTTGTCAAGATAGAGGAAGTTCAGCCATAATTACATCAATTATTTTTGAGGGCTATTCAACAATTCTGCTTGACTTTATTATTATAATTTTGCTTATTTATTACAAGCTATGAATCCAATTTACATATTCTGATTACCCCTTTGATTTTATGCAATGAATGACATCCTTCATAGAATAGGTGTACAAAGAAGTTAACTGTTGTGTAGCAGACAGGGCCCTTGATTAACTGAAACACTAATTTACATATATAGAATTTTCTCTAACAATTAACCCCATATAATGCCTTTGTACTTCTGAAAGCTGGTAGGTTCCCTGATCAATCATCAGTTTTGACCATAATAAACAGTTGGTGTTAGGTATAGGTACAGTTAACTATACTTTGTGTGTGTAGTATCCATGCAAAATACAGCTCCTACTCCTAGCATAGGTTATGCTATTACCAACACACATAAAGGTAGGTTACAACTGCTCTCCAGGACTGTACCAAACGCTGGCTGCAGCATTGTATGGTCAAAACTGCTGACAATTCCTTTTAAATAGAAGTGAAACAAATGTGCAGAGATTTTATGAAATATTCCCTTGCATACATACAGATACATTGATGATTCCATAGATGTCATTTGTAGTGACGTAAGCACTTTAAATGTATTTGACAAATTATTTTCCTGTTAGAGAATCCTCCCTCGCAAATTCTTTTGGGATAAGGGCTTCCTGGTATCTTTTATTAACAACAGCAAGCCCAGACCGCAAAAAGCTTATGAGAGAGACAGAGACATGCTCAAAGAAGGAAGACTGGCCCAAGTCCAATCACAAAACCTGTTAAGACATATAGAATATTTATAAGTAGAGCAACAGTCAGGATGCACTGACTTTATACGCTAGTGCTTACACTGTATGATAAATGTGTAATATTGTCAAATGTATGCCGTGGGTATTATACCCATTTATAGCTAAGGCTTGGTGTTCAAGGCCCAAAATAATGTAAACATCTATTGTACGAAGCATGTACAACAGGTTTTCCAGGCAAATAGTGTCAAAACTACAGAAAATCTACCACATATTCATTTCATATATAGTACTCAAGGATGATACTGCTTCTTCAAGGACCAGTAATCCTTTTTGTTATTGGCTGCCTGGGTCGTAAAACACAAAGACTTTTTTCCAGTATAATAACTAGGCTGATTTAACACGACCATATGGGCTACCAGTATGGGTCCCCCATGGACCACATGGAGCGTACGTGTGTGACACCGTACCGCTCTTGTACACGGGGACATGTACCTATTTTCCCCCGTATACACGTCCCGGCAAAGTGCATCTCTAGGAGAGGGGAGAGGAACCCTCCTCCTCTCCATTGCATGGCTTAACACACAAACCTCTTTTACCATGGATCACATTTCCTGATGGAAACCTCTGCCATGCTCTATAAAAATAAGATGAAAAAATGCTGCAGATAATATAAATAGAAAAAAAGAAGTAGAAAACAGGCAGACATTAAATATTATACACATAGAAACTCACCAAATAAATATATTATTTGAAAGCCTCACCATGACCTGATATTTCCAATACCCCCACATTCATTACTTTTGCACTATAAAAAAAGAGCTCAAATAGAAGCAGCAGTAGATAAAACAAGTTAACCTTATTCTGAAAATTATATAATTTTCATTTCACAATAAATCAATACACTGCCCACAATAAATCATGATAAAAATGTACACTGAAATTGAGTTTGAAAACTAAAAGCAGTTCTAAACTTTCTGGAATATAATAATGTACAGTAACCCCTTGTAAAAATACACAGTACCTGTTTTGGATTCCAGTGGTGAAAGTTGGGAGTTATGTGAGTACCAATATATAGTTTTCTTGACTACATTTTAAAGGGAACGTACCACCACGAATCTACCTATAAAGGTAGATTGTGTGGTAGTCTAATCAATAGGATGTGAGGAAGCCCTTTTAAGGGCTTATCCTCAAATCCCGCACTTTTTTGATAAACTTTATCTCATAATATGTAAATTTGTAAAGAGGCTACTGGGGCATGGAGTAGCAGAGCAGAGGTTACACAGCGTGCTACTCCCTGCCCCAGTTAGCCTCTTGTTCCTCCTACACAAAAATCTTTCGGGCGCAAGTCCTTGTAGCTGCGCACCCTCGTCGATGTACCGTCTGCCGCATGCGCAGAACAGGCAGGCCCGCGCTGCTGAGCTCCGCCTTCGGAGCTAGGACCACGCAGATTCTTGGTGGTAGGTTCCTTTAAAGCTATCCAATGCTATTTAAAAGCAATCCGAGGTTCAGATGTTAAAATAACGTTTTGATGTCACAAAGAGGCATTGTGAAAGTCATAATGGCCATTGTGATGTCCCAGTGGGCATCATTATGGGGCTCATGGGATTTTGTGATGGGAATTGTGATGTTTAATAGAGAATTGTAAAGTAATAATGAGCATTATGATTTTATAGTGGGGCAATTGTGATATACAGTAGCCATTTTTGAAGTCACAATGGGGCATTGTCATGTCATAATGGGCAATGTAATGTAATGCATGGCATTGTGATGTTCTAACAGAGCATTGTGTGTAACAATGGTGATTATACTTTCATCTTGAGAATTTGATTTCCCAGTGGAAAAATAGGGTAAGTAATGCCCCAAGGAAACATTTTGAAGGGCATTTTGAAGTTACAATGAGGTATTGCGATAACATAACGCCGAATTATGATGTCATTGGGATTGGATATCATAACATTCTTTGGATTGGACTGTGATGTCGTAAAAGGCCTGTGTGTTGATATTGGACTTGTGTTCAATTAAGATTTAGTAATGTATGATAGAGCATTATGATGTTATAATGGACATTATGAATTTCATTGTGGGGTAATGGATTTCACAATGGAGGCATTGGATATAATAAAGGGAATATGTTTTTATCATAAAGGGGATTATGATGTTACAAGTGGACATTGTATATGACATGAAAGGGGCCTTGGGGCATTGGGGTGTCATAGAAAAGATAGTCACTTGTTATAAGTAAATTGGATCTCAACTGTAGAGGTTCTATCTTCTGTTGGATCCACCTGGGCCAATCGCAGATTCACTGGTAATTGGTGGGCCAGTCTAAGCCCTGCTCATTTCCAGCCGTCTGCTGGTCAATGATGTCTATACTTCAATTAGCACAATAATTATGTGAGGTTGGTATAAGTGAGTATGGCTTCTCATTTTCCATACCGCCTCTCGGTATTATTAAATTTTTTTTTATTGCTGGGTAACCCCTTTAAATTGATTCCTGTTTTGGCATAATTTTGACATTGCTGTGTTAGGGAACATTTCTCCATACCATTATACCAGTCTTGATATCTTGTGTTGCCAGTGTGGCCATTCTTGTAAATATTGAGGACGCATGCACTAATGAAAACTAGACACAATGACAGTATTTAGACACCTGTAGGTTGGCATAGGTTTATATATCATGTACTCCAGGAAACTTGTTTGCATGATCTAGATGTTGTTATGGTTGCAACTTTCTTTGCCAGTAATCTGGATACTCTTATTAATATTGGTCCCTTTGTCTATCTAAATTGAGCCACCATTAATATTGATTAACATGTCTCTATGTGCTTGCGTTATGTATAGGAAAAAATCTAACATTTAAAACGAGACGAGAAGCAATTCATCTGTATATCATTTGTATATTTCTAGTCCTCTCTCTTTTCCTAATTATTTTATACAGGCAGTCCCTGGGTTACGTACAAAATAGGTTCTGTAGGTTTGTTCTTTAGTTGAATTTGTATGTAAGTAAGAACTGTATACTTTATAATTGTAACTACAGGCAAATTGTTTTGGTCTTTATGGACTATTGGATTTTAAAAATGTTGGGTTGTTAAGAACAGAATTAACAATAAAAGCTTAATTGCAGACACCTGTGATAACTTGTTACAGTGTTATTATAGCCCAAGGCTAAAGTGCAGTAAATTACCAAAATCAGAGGTCGTTTGTAACTAGGGGTCATCTGTAAGTCGGGTATTCTTAAGAGGGGTGACTGTATTTTTATGTAAGCTGTCGAGAGTATGTAGAACTTGTAGAGTTGTTGGTCCTAATTTTGAGTTGAGTAACAATTTCCTCCTGTCTTCATGATGGATAAATAGCTCAATGGTAGCCATTGATTTTTATCAAAGTCAAGTGGATCATCTTATCTCTGCACTCATTGTACTTTAGCCATAAGAAATGCCTATGTCATTACACCAAGAAGAAAAGCAGGGTCATCCAGGATCCTAGGAATAAGACTTTCCTTAGTGTTCTAATAAATGAATCATTTTCACACTTGTCTGCGCTCAGTCTGAAGATGCCATCACCATTCTCTGTAATCAGAATATATCTTTTAGCACATTTTGTTGCAATCAATCAAACAGCAAAATAAAAGATCACATTACCTACATGTCCAAATCTCGCCTTTGGCTTTTTCAGCTATTGAACCTGTAGAGAAACAGATATGCCTGGAGATGGAAGGGTATAAATAAAAGCGTGTTCCGGAGGTCACAGTAAAGAGAGAAATACAAATAATAAGCAGTGTTTGTGTGATAAGGCAATAGCAGTAGTTTATGTAATAGGCACATACAAAACGATGACTGTAGGAAAACCATGCATCCTCTAGCAATATTCAGCTGAAAAGGGAGTGATAAGGAACTATACACACATTAGCAATGATAGAATAAATTTCTATGCATTCAGTTATCTCACAGAGGAGGGGGTTCAGCCATGAAAATCTTCAATTAATGACAAATTGGGGCAGATTATCAGGTCGAAGTCGAAATTTCTAGGTGCCCATGGACCATCACAGCTGCAGATTTCATTTTACGAGTGCTCATAAATTAAAGGGAGCGTATGTGCCATGGGCAACTAGAAATATTCTGATTTCAGAAACTGATAAATTCCCCCACTGTGATTTCAGATCTAACTATGGGCTCCGTTGTATTGGAACTTGTCTCACGGGGTATGTGACACAATCCATTAAAGAACCAATTAAAGAAAGGGGGATCTTCATATAATCTCTAAGATACCAAAATATTTGCCGGAATACCCTTGGCTTCATTAAGGCGTAAACCAGAAAGCAGCAACAAATAAAGATATAAACAACCCTAGTGTGGCATTTTACTTAGGGTGACCAGGGATTCTGGCATGGGAGATTGGCACATGATCTATGGGATGCTAGCTAGAAAAGGTTAAAGGGGTTTGCCCATGAAAGAAAGTTCTCAAATTTTAATCCCCTTGTGAGGTTTACACAAAAAGATAATTTTTAACCCCATACTTTACAATAACTCAGTTTATTGCGTTTTATTGCTGTTTTAGCCTCATATCACTCAGTGATGGTATTGTAGATTCTAGAGTGTTAGCAGGGAATCTCAAAGCAACAGTTCATGACCCTCTGTGCTATGAGATGTGGTACTGAAAATGTGCTAGATAATCAGGGTACAGGGTTATATACACTTTCTTTAGCTTCTGAACATTCACTTGTATCTGACACATATAAAAAGAGACATAAGACATATCAGAGATAATGAGATCATGAGCTGGATATAAAACACAATAGGGCACATTTACTTACCTATCCGAATTGCGATACCCAATCCGGACTCTCCGACGATGATGCACTCTCCGATCCATAGATACTGCGGCTGATATCCTGCATGTGTCGCCTCCCCGTCAGGTCCGCCGGAGTTCACCTTCTGCTTTCAGGTGCATGTTAGTGCTTGGCTTGCCACACAAATTTAAATGTTAGATCCCATACTTAGTCTGAATCCGTCGGATCCTCTGACGGCCCGCCCCCGATGTGTGTCGCATGAAAGTCGGTGTGATTGCGACACTATCCGATCGCGTGCAACACAATCCCCCGCGCATCCCTGAAAAGGTGGGAAACCGACACGAAAATACGGCTGCGGGACCCTTATAAATAAGCCACAATTAGACACTCTAGCTTTGCTGCACCTCAGCTATAACACATAAGTCAGCTCTGCTATACTCTTCCCTGCGATAAAGACCTTATCTTATCTGTAGGTGTAGAGTAAGTCTGTGCCGATGCTGCTTGCCGGTGGGAAGTGTCTGTGAGTGTCTATGTCTGAGCTTGTCTTGTAATTCAGGGGTGAGGGTCTGGAGGCAGAGAGCACTGTATCGTGCAAACAAGAGAAGCTATTTATGAGTAGAACCTGCCCTGGTACACCACGTCAGAAGTTTTACTTTACTTGTATACATGAGGACTGATGAGAAAGGTTGGAATCTGGGAAATGCTGTATTTTTGTTAATACAGGCAGTCCCCGGGTACATACAAGATAGGGTATGGAGGTTTGTTCTTAAGTTGAATTTGTATGTAAGTCGAAACTGTATATTTATAAGGAAGTTCTAGACAATTTTTTTTTTTTGCCCCAGTGACAATTGGAGTTTCAAAATTTTGGTGTTAATTGGACCAGAATTATCATAAAGCTTCATACAGGCATCTTTCAGCTGATCATTGCAGTCTGGGACTATAGTGAAAGCATCCAGAGAGCTTCATCAGAGGTCACAGTGGGCAGGAGGGGTCCGTCTGTAAACTATGGGGTTGTCTGTAAGTCGGGTGTCCTTAAGTAGGGGACCGCCTGTAACAGTGAATTAGAGAACGTGTTATTTTGTCATCCTTAGCATATTTAAGAATATTGGGGAACATTTACTAAAGCCCTTGCACCATTTTTCTGTCTGACTTTGCACATTCTTTCTAGTGCAAATTGCTTGCAGGTTGCTTGTAAATCTAGTGCAAATCGCTGAGACACTTTTGTAAGTTATTTGAAAAAACGAAATGTTAACTTTTTTTCTTCACTCTAAACACCTGAAAGTTACAGATTATGGCATGAAGCCTAAGTCAACATAAGGTGATGTGGTACTAGATTATTAAAGAAGAGAACCTATCTTTGATGGCACTAACAACAAATCATCTATCTATGAAAATATTATTAATTTTTAAAGCTTTACGGAATGTATGGGCACTATAAGAATAAAGATTAGTATAGAATGTTATTGTTGTTACACAGAATCAAAGAACAGATGTTTACCCAACCCTTAGTGTCGCACTGCACATACTGGTTTGTTTGTAACATCAACAAAACCCTGAACAATAATTATACATATTTCACACATGTCTTTTATGAGGAAACAGGGAATCTGCATCTAAGAAACCATTAAACAGAAAAACAAAAACACATAGGTAATGATACTTTCTCTAGGCTGTGTAATACAGAAGCTTATGCGCACATGTGATGAATCCTCAAATCCCTTATACCTCTGCGCCGTAGAGCTACGGCGCAGAGCGTTAAGGGGTTAAATTTATATCATCATAAAGCCAACATATTGTAAATATTGCCAAATGTTTAGTTTTGTGTTGTACGCAGATTTTCCATTCTTACTGTGAGGAGAGATATATAGTGGGTGCCGCCATAAGGATGGCATGGAACAGAGAAAAAGAAGCAGCTGAGTGTATATGCAGAGGGAAGCAAAGTGAGCACAAGCTTCAGCTTTCAAAGTAGGCAAAGACGCAGGTGCATATACACGGAGAGATTTATTGAAAAGTGGCCAACCCCTTTAAATACTTCTGTAAGCCACAATTCTTAATTTCTCAACTTCTGCAATTTTTATATCAGGTTCAGAAGAGTATACATGATTTGCACGTGGATCCCCTGAGGATGGGAGAAGTGGTACTTATGACCAATAGGATCATTTGAATAGAGATGAAAGTCGAGGGCAAGTGATCAAAAATTTTAAAAACAGTGGTCTAAATGGGTAGAATTTGCAGCATTTGCAAACCGATGGACTGATCAGTGATTGGTTATTACTGAACCCAGAGAGGGTGATAATATATATTGGGGGAGATTTATCAAGTGTCTGAAAGTCAGAATCTTTCCAGTTGCCCATGGCAACCAATCACAACTCCCCTTTAAAATATTTATGAGTACTGGTAAAATGAAAGCTGAGCTGTGATTGGTTGCCATGGGCAACTGGAAAGATTCTGACTTTCAGACACTTGATAAATCTGCCCCATTGTTTTTCCTTGTGGGGTGGATTATTAAAGCTGGGACCAAAAAGAATTGGGATTGAGGTTAGTAGTGGCAGATACTGTATTTGTATCAGTAAACAGGCAGTCCCCGGGTTACATACAAGATAGGGTCTGTAGGTTTTTTCTTAAGTTGAGTTTGTATGTAAGTCGGAACTGTATATTTTATCATTGTAATCCCAGCAAGAACTTTTTGGGTCTCTGTGACAATTGGATTTTAAAAATGTTGGGTTGTCATAAGAATCAGGATTAACACTAAAGCTTCATTACAGACTACTGTGATAACTGTTACAGCTGATTATTGTAGCCTAGGACTAAACTACAATAAATTACCAGTATCCAGTGGTCCGTTTGTAACTATGGGTCGTATGTAAGTTGAGTGTTCTTAAGTAGGGGACCGCCTGTATGCAGCTAATATTCTTGATATATATGGTGCTTTTATTCTGTATGTTTCCGCTGTTATACATACTTCGCATGATTAAAAAAAAAAGTACTGTAAGCTGGCCTGCTAAATACTTCAAAATGTATGGGTTAAATGTTAATTAATAAATAAGTAATTACTGACTAACCAGAAAAATTATATTGCATTCTTTTCTTGCTTACAAATATATTTTACTGGTTAGTCAATTATGTTGTGTTTTATCTAACACTTTTGTATTTTTATACAAAAAAGTATTTGACATCACAGAATTCAAAGGTCCCATAAAAAAATAAATTTGAGTCTTTAAAAAGGTGTTTTGCTTAAGCAATTGGTGGGTTGGAACTTTTTTGGACGGCCACAGACAGCAACGCACGCTAGGGCAGGGTTTGGAGGGCACGAACCCGCGCCTCGGTTTAAAACTTTTGGACGGCCACACAGGCACCAATCGTATCCCTTGTGATTAGGAGGGCCACCTACCTGCTCCTCTGGTTGAAAACTTTTTTGGACTGCACATACAGGCACTCAACTATTCCATTTTACATGGAGGTGGCCACCTACCGCGCCGCGGTGGTGACAAACTTTTGGACTGCACAGACAGGCAACGCAAGCTACTCCATTGTTTGGAGGCCCACCTACCTGCTCCTGCGTGGAACTGTGTTGACTGCCACATACAGCCGACAAGCATCCCATTTTATGAGGTGCCCACCCTCACTCTGCGGGCTGGTTAAACGTTTTTGGACTGCCACATCCAGGCTCAATCTATTCCATTTGTCTGGAGGCCACCTACCCCTCCTCGGTGTTTGAAAACACTTTGTTTGGACTGCCACATACAGGCTAGCATCTATTCCATTTCTTTATGGAGGGGCCACTCCGCTCTCTGGTTTGAAACTTTTTGGACTTCCACATATCAGCACTCAATTTCCATTTCTATCTGGAGTGGCCACCTACCTGCTCCACTGGTGTTGAAAACTCTTTTTGGACTGCCACAAACAGCACTCAATCTATTCCATTTTTAATGGAGGGCCACCAACCTGCTCCTCTGGTTTGAAAACTTTTTTGGATGCCACAACAGCACTCATCTATTTCCTTTTTTGAGGGGCCACCTACCTGCTCCTCTGTTTGAAAAACTTTTTTGGACGCCACATACGCACTCCTTCTTTGGAGTCATCCTACCCTCCGTTGAAATTTTGGACTGCATAGAGCCACTCTTCACATTCGAGGGCAGACGCTCCTCTTGTAACTTTGACTTACAGCATCATAATGCTCATAGCCTACCCTTGCTCATTGACTCAAAAGTCCATATAGCTGCCTCCATCATCGTTCCCTCTTACAAACGAGTGGTCAGCCGAAATTGGGTTGTTTTTCATGGATTCCACATCGCAAAGTTGGTACTTGTCGCCATTCGCCTCTGTGGTATCCACAAAGACATGGGGCAAACTTTAGCCATTTGGAATTAGTAGTCAGCTGCTTCGCGCATCTGTTTACATCCCCCTACCCGCCATATCCCGAAACTATAGAAACGCTACTCTTACACTTATGTCTATACAAAAGGTTTCTTAAAGTGCTGTTTGGGGGAGTACCTAGAGACAGGCGGTTGGATTGGCGAAAGCTCGCCTGCACGGAGCGTCCACTCCATGCCAAAACACACAACTAACATACGTTTAACTGCAGCAACCTTCTACTACTAGCTAGTTCACTGCCTCCATACTGGCCGCCTTTAGTCAATGTGGCTGGTCAACAGAATTTTGGTAGTTTTCATGGCTTCCACAACACGAGTTGTAACTTTTCGCACATCCCGCGTGTAATCCTCAAATTCTACGGAAAACTTTTACCATTTACGATATTATTTCGTGCTTCTTGCGCGCATACTGTTTTACATTCCCTCACCCGCCATATTCCAAACTTATAAGACGCTACTACACTTAACTTGAGCAGGCTGGGACCGCGAGTCCTGACCCTGGGGCCTGGTCATTATCTGCCGACGCAGAGGATTGCGGGTGCTACCCTCGGTCCCGGTGTCTTCAGGCCTACTATGCCTCCTCCCTCCTCCCACCCCCCCTCCCACCTCCTCCTCCTCTCCGACTTATCACCGTGGGCATGGTCGCCAATCAGTCGGTAGCTCTAGGCCACAGCACGTTGCGTCCGCTAAGCGACAGCAGGCGGATGCTCAAACTGCTGAGGCCTAGTGTATTAAAAGCACCATGCGCCGTCCAAGAGCCTATTACAGGGCATACTCCGCATCAAACTTGTTACTTTGGTCGCCACGTGCGTTGTAACCCAAAATATACTGGAAAACTTTTTCATTTACGGATATTATTTCAAGCGCTTGCTTGCGCGATTTTACATTCCCCTCCCCCATCTCCCAACTTATAAAAGCGCTAACACTTTATCTTATACAAAGGGTTTCTTAAAGTGCTGTTTGGGTAGTAGCTTCTACTGAGACAGGGCTGGATTGGCAAAGCTCGTCCTGGCAGCGACGCCAGCTCCATGGCCATGCACTCAACCATCAAGTTTTAACTGCAGCACCTTCTAATCTAACTCACTAGTTGCACTGCTCCTCCATACATGGGTCCCCTTATCAAACGAGCTGGTCGTCAGAATTTGATTAGTTTTGCATGCTTCCATGTTAACCTTTGTCGCCACCCCTGCCTGGCTAACTCCACAATTATAGTCCTGGCAATACTTTTCATCATTACCTATTATTGAACGCTCTTGCTCACCCCCCCCTTTGTTCCTCTCTGCCACCCATTGGTTGTGAAGCCTGAGCCATTCTAGGGTATGTTGCCCATGCAATCTCTACCTGCCCCTCTGCCGCTGCCTCTGCAATGCCGTCCCCCTATAGTGGTCGGGTCAATCTTTGGATGTTTTAGATGTCTATCTACCTCTCGTCCACGTCGTCATGGTCCATGCTGTTGCCCATAATTTTGGCATAATTGTGCGATTAAGCAGCTCTCAAGGCATCCATGCATGCTGCCCCTGCTGTTCCTGTCCTTTTCCGGTGGTTGGTTTCCATCCTGTTCCTGAGGTTTCCCAGGTTTGGCCAGCTCCCTGTGCAAGCCTTGGTCCCCTTGAAAAATGCTCAGGTCTCCCCATTGCCTTCAATGGGGCTCGTCCTCTAAACCGAGCACTCGGCATCGGGAAAAAGTTCGTCTCGAATAACCATACACGCAGCCATTTTAGTGCTCGCCATCTCTAGTCACCACACATTTTTTGGTTATGGCTTACATTAATACAATCCCTCAAATCTGCGGTAGCACATTGCAGAGCAGGATGAGCTAAGCATAATGTATTAAGCATGTGCCCCCCAGCGGGGTCTAGCTTTTTCTTGGGGCCTGGAGACAGCCGGGGCCCCGAATACCAGAGTGGCTGGCGGTTGCGGGCCTAGGCACACTAGTTGTCACGGTGCTTGGTATGGGACCAGGGGCTGTTCTACAGTCTGGCAGGTCCTCCAGCAGGTGGTGTGTGCAAGAAATTAGATGAGGGATAGGCTGATGTACTGGTTGTCCCTTGGGCAACCCCTTAGTGTCTGTAGTATGAGTCCCTGGATGATAGATGGGGCGCTCTTGATGGTGACAGCCATAGCAGGGACCAGACGGAGGCAACGTTGTGGCCAAATAACTACAGTTCTTTTTCGACCAACAGCAGGCACGTGCCAAACGATCCTTACGTAATGGAAAATTACTGGAGTGATCTTGGAGAGTGAACCTCAGAGTTTGTTCACCAGCTGTTGCAGATGCAGGCTGGAGGTAGCTGTGTCCAATGCTGAAGCTGCAGCTTTAATCCTAGGTTGGTTGAGTGTCACCCTGATGGTGGACTGACGGTATCTCTCACTGTGTTGCTCAGTAATAATGATCTAGATGCCTCTCAGTCAGAGCTGGATCCCAAGATCGGCTCATGAGGTGAAGCCAGCACTAGCTAACTGTAGCACTAACTAACTGCCACTCACTCTCAGCCCCTGTCAGGTGTCTCACTCTCTATCACACCCAGATACAAAGTGGAACATCATGGATGACATTAGTAAAACAGATTAACCCTTGCCTATCCAGGCAGTATCTACCGTCTGCATATTACCTCTTGGTGTATTGAATGGTCACAGGGGCTTATCGCAACCACTCCTCGCCATGCACATTGGCAGGGGTTTTGCACATGTTGAGCAGGAGAAGATGGAACGGCCCACAACAAGTTTCTGTGTGCAACTAAAAGGCATGCTCTATGTAGAAATCAATAGGGGAAAGCATCAGCCCCTATAAGATTAATGTAAATCAGAATCTTAAAAAAGAGACCCTGACATAGACACCTATTATACTGTTTGCGTCACAAATCATTAACTAACAATGAATGACTGATATCAAACATAATCACAACTATTAAATAATTTTGTGGAGTTGAGGCTTGGCAAATATAAAGCTATGTAATTTATTGTAGATAATGCAAGGTAATGTACCATGGCTTAAGAATGAACCTGATAACACACTGGGTAACACTACATGCACATGAACGTTCATTTTGGTATGCAGCGTTGTAGTGCTGGCCCCATGTATCCAAAGGCTCGCACACAGATGTCCTTCCATGGCTCCCAGTGTGAGTCTACTGCACCAGTCACAAGTTATTGAGCAGTCCTTTCCTGCCTGTGCACACAGATGCTGAAACGTAGAGATAAGCCATGGCGCTATCGGGAACTTGATCCAATAGTTTGCTACCGATTTATCATGGAGCACTACATTTAATTTTGGGCACCAAAATTCTGACCAGATGCATAGGGCTAATGCTCTTAAAATGGCTATTGATCTAGATATTTATTCTAATTCTAGATTTCTTTATTTTCTAAAGAATTCCCCCCCCCCCCCACTGTGGACTATTTGGTATCATCATTTTTGATGAATAGTACAGTAGGAGTATACAATAGGTTAGATTTATGAATAAGTAAGTAGGAGTATACATAAGGTTAGATTTATGAATACGTACAGTGGAGTATACATAGATTAGCTTTAATGTACATTTGTTTTATATTCAAACTAATCTAACTAATACTTGTAATAACTAAATGGAAATATTGGTTAATATTACATTATTTTTAACCAACCCATTTAAAGCATGTCCCTCCATACACTTTCCTTAAATTAGTTTGTGATATTCGCGATAAGCAGTGTGTGTGGTTTTGCTTGCTATTACTCTTGGCTCTTGCGTCACCCAGATTCTTCACTACTTTGTACCTTTTTGTGTACATCCCTGATATTAAGCAGGCAAAGAGAACATACTATAGAGAGAGGTGACTATAGCCACAGCATGCATTAGACTACTGTAGAATCAGTAGCAGTTTCTTATCTCAAGGTGTAATGTCAATGCTTTATTTATCTCCCATCCAACACGTTATTTTTTTCATGAATGCTATATATCCTTGTTTCTTCCAGCATTGTTACATATATATGTCTGAATTAATAAATGTATTCTGTTGTTAGTTTTCGGTGGAAGGAGACATTAAGATGGCACATACTCCGCATACATATCAGCAGAGAAAGATCAGTATAAAACAAGTGCAACATCAGAAATATTCCTCAATGTTTATGCATCCCCTAAGTATAAAAATATAAGAATACAATAATATAGACACAGTATAAAATTAATAAAGTTATCTTTTTCCATTCATTTTCTGAAGATACCATGGTTTTATGTTTTTTTATAAATCTAGAAAGATAGATATAAAATTGTATCTAATTGCTTGCATGCAATGGCTTTCATTCCAGTGATTTGCAAATAATATTTACTCATTCCAATGAAGCACATATCGGAATCGTATGCACCTTGTCATTTTATACATCTTTTCAAATTTTATTTAGCACGTATCTATAAACCAACCTGAAAAAATGGGGAGTTCCCTCTGTACAAAGCCTTACAGAACCAGCGTCTTTTTCTCTTTGCCTTTTTATCCTGACAGCTAACTGCTAAGCATTTTCTATTTTAGCTCTAAGCAGTGCTCCTATACAGTGATAGACTGATTCTGTGGGAAAACGTAAGGGCAAGATGTAAGATATTCATAACCCTTATATGCTTATATATACAGATATATAGATATATAGATGGATATATAAGGAGTTGCTTTGTTCTGAAATAGCCTGCACAGAAAAGAAAAGCAGTTCCTGCAGGGAAGTGGAAGAAGGGGGCGTAAAAATCAGAGTTTAATGCTGAGCTTCAGATAGATCTTCACTGGCAAATTTGTTCTGCTATATATAAGCCTTGTTCAGGGGAAACTAATGAGCAATGACGTCACTGCAGGTCAGCTCCAGACTGGTGGAAGTCAGTTGCAGCTCTGGCTGCAGAATATGAGGATGGGAAGGTACGGGAGGGAATCACAGCCTGTACACCTAGGAACAGCAGCTTTGCTATGTTATGCCCTGCAGCAACATCCAGACCCACAGATTCTCCTTAATAGTGCTTATAATAGTCATACAGTTCATTATGTGGATCTGGAAGCCGGAAAATGAAAAGAGAACTGGAGAGGGGGATCCCATTTTGAACAGACACAGTAAAATTTCTGTCTTCTGCACTGGATGAATCTTAATACTGAATAAAAAGGTAAGTAATTTTGTTTCATTCCATGCATTTATCACAACATTAAGTATGTATGATTTGTTGGTCCATTAGAGCATATTCTGACCTGGCCCTTCAAAGTCCTTTCTGAACTTGACATGTCATCAACCCTGAAGAAATGACAGCTTGTCCTCATTTCTTATTGTATAGTTATCAGTTTTGGAGCTTGAATGCTATTGATCGTAGAGATACAAATATACCATAATAGGAATTATACTTATAATACTGCTATACTGTGTCCCAACATGACCTCTGTTTTAATACTCCAGTTTACCACCAGTTCAACATCAACACATTATGAAATAAAAGCATTCATCACTTTAACCCTTCTCCCTGATTCTAAACTAAACAGATTTCAGATAGCTTGCAAAGGGTTTTCTCTTTATAAATCAGAATATAAAAAGCATAAAAGCTCACCTCCTTTCGTCCATTGGTAATCTACCACCATAATGAGTCGAATATTGTAGTCAATTAAACATCAACAAACTGTTGTTTTTCATTGTCTGATTCAATATGACTAAAAATGTACTGTTATGTTATAATATTTAGGGGATCACTGAAGCACTCCAGCTCCTTCTATATATCCTTCTATTCATGTGTAGTAGTGCCAAACCCACCTGTTCACTTCCAAGACTGAGCTGTAACTCTTATATTCGAACATTTATAAGTTCAGTCTTTCCCAGATCTACGTAATGAAGACAGCTGGGCTTCCCACCTCAGCATGGCTCTACCAGACCCTTAGAGCTATTTAGGTTGTGATAATGATAAATGATGACACAGTTTATACTCTGATGGAAAATTATCTTTTTAAGCTTTGGCTGAAATGAAACAACAACATTCTGTGTTCGGCTAGATGTCTGGTGCAGCAGTTAAGTGCCTCATATCCCCTGGGTATAATTCAGATTACATCCGGGTCAATGTTCATATTTTTCTAGCATTAGTCATTGAGACAGGTCTTTGACTATTAATAAACCGTTTTTAAGCAGAAATTTTCAATATTTCAGCACAAGGGTTTTGTCGCTCACTTGGCATAACATTTGTATACAGGTATATGTGTTAAAGTCAGTTCTTTGGTTGTAAATTCGATTTTAGTCTAGTTTTTGGTTATTAGGGTTGGGATGTTATGGAACGTTGCAGTCTTTAGGGGCTTGTTAGCCATTATTAGCTTCACAAATAGGCTGATGTTTTGCAACAATTCCGAAGCCGAAACCTTTCATTTTACCTATTCCTATGTATTCGTACTTGACATACCATTATGAGACAGCTATCCTATCGTACAATGCTTATCTACTGGTCATGATAAAAAATACCAACTAGTCATGACCAAAACTAATTTCCCTGAGTAATACATAATCTAGAAAATTCCAAAATGAGAAGGGTTCCAAAAATTACTTTCTTAAAAAGAGGATTATCCAGCCCAAAATATTTTATCCACCAAAGATTAGAGTCAATAAAACAGTTTCCTCAGCATAAAGATCCCCAGTTGCCTCCCAAATTCCCTGCCAAACCGACCCCCAATGATGCCATGTGGACACAGATATTGGACCAATCACTGGCTTCATTGGTGTTCACACAGGCTGTTATTGGCTGGCTGTCATACCTAGTGAAAAGTCAGCGCTAGAAAGTGTTAGAGTGGTAAAAGGAGTTTTTGTTTGTTTCTTAGATCATTCTGAGCTTTGTGATTTGAGACACTAAGCCACCCACTGGTACTTATGGAACCTGTGGTTTGTGTCCCTATGTTTTCCGTCTGGCCCATAATAAAAAAAACCCTGTACATTACCTTGGTCTGGAGTTCAGCCACTTACGTAACCATTCAGTGAAGTGGGTGTAGTTAGAAGAAAGTTTCTTAATAAGGGCCTCAGATCTGGAGGTTATGGGACGATAGGACACTTATATATGAATTCTATTGGTGGAGGGCGGCATGTGGGCATTCATAATGTGGGTCTGCAGAGCAGTACTTAATTGGGGGCATAATCTTGCATTAATAATTAGGGGGACAGGCGCGGCAGGGCCGCTTTGCAGCGGGGCTTCATTACGGGGTGGTAGCTGGGCATTACACTACTGGAAGCTGTTGGGCATTACATTAATGGGAGAGGCTGCTGGAATTACATCACTGGGGGCTGGGGAGGGGTGGTGCTGGGTATACTTCTTGGGGAGGCTGTGACCAAGCATTTGCCCTAGTCTTTTACTCAAGTCATACATTTACCAGTATTTGTGGTAAAATAGGGGCCTAGGCTGCTATATGCAGCATGGAACAGAAAGTCTTTTATTATACTCATATATACTCATGTATAACAAAAAAATTGCTAAAAAAAAACCCACCCAGCTTATACTCAAGTGTATGAAAAAATATTACATACTCACCGAACACACACCCCTCCCACCTATCTCACTTCTTCTTCTCTTCACTGGAACAGAGCAGCAGAGACGTGTCCATGCGCACTGCCCGCTGGCTCACACTATCATGTCAACGCACGACGCCTCTATTAGGTGCCAGCAGGCAAGGATGGACACATCTCTGTGGCTCTGGTACGAGCGGAAAAGAAGAAGAGAAAAAAACCAAAAGAAGAACAGCAGGGACATCAAAGATGAATTATGTTTTTACACCGCTGGGCATTACATTTTCAGGGAGGCTCCTGGGCTTACATGGTTCAGCTTATACTCAATATATAGACAAATTTTCTTTTATTTATATGCTAAATGTAAAAAAATCACATATTTTACTATTTTATATTTTTCAATTTAGCTTGAATAAATTGTTCAAATGTTAATACATTTAATACAATGACAGTTTGCTTTCTTTATATCACTGGTGGCCAAAAGTATGCACCCCTGTAATTCTGCAGATAATACTCATTTTCTTCCAGAAAATGATTGCAATCACAAATCTTTGGTATTACTATCTTCATTTATTTAGCTTGCCAATCAAAAAAGTCAGATCATTGATCAACCTAAAAATGGGCCAGACAAAAGTATTGGCACCCTCAGCCTAATACTTGGTAGCAAACCTTTAGACAAATAACTGCGAACACTACTTCAGTAACCATCAATGAGTTTTTTGCAATGCTCTGCTGGAATTTTAGACCATTTCTTTTGGCTCCAGGTCCCTGAGATTGAATGTACTTCTCCACAGGGCGTAACTGAGGGGTGCAGAGGTTGCGGTCGCACCCGACCCAAAGGTTCGGGGGCCCTTAGGGGTCACTTCCCATATGAGAAGACTATTAGCTATACACCATATCATCTATAGTCGAGGGGTCTGCACAAACTTTGCACTGGGCCTATCAGCTCTGTTACACCACGGCTTCCCAACTGCAATTTTGAATCTCCACAGGGGTATAAGATTCAGTCTGGACTCATTCTGGCCACTTAGAAGCCTCCAGTGCTTTCTCTCAAACCATTTTTCTAATGCTTTGTGAATGTGTTTGGGTCATTGCCTGCTGGAAGACCCATGACCTCTGAGAGAGACCCAGCTTTCTCACACTGGGCACTACATTATGCTGCAAAATTATTAGTAGTCATCAGACGTTCATATGCCATGCACACGGTCAAGCTGTTGTACCTCAGACTGCAGGGCAGCATGAAACTTGTTTGGAGGTCGAGGTTCTTTACCCACCATCCACATAATCTGCGTTGAAATCTCTGGTCATTTTTTTTCCGTCCACATCTAGGGAGGTTAGCCACAGTGCACGGCTTTGAAACATCTATGACACTGTGCACTGTAGACACAGAACATTCAGGTCTTTAGAGATGGACTTGTATCCTGAGATTGCTCACTTCCTCACAATTTGATTCTCAAGTCCTCAGACTGTTCTTTGTCTTCTTTCTTTCCCCATGCTCAATGTGTACACACAAGGGCACAAGACAGAGGTTGAGTCAATTGAATCCATTGCAACTGGCTGCAAGTGTGATTTAGTTTGCCACCCCTGTTGGTGCCACAGGTAAGTTAATGTGCTGTTAATTACACAAATTAGAGAAGATCACATGATTTTTGAAACAGTGCGAATACTTGCTAACCCCTTTTTATTTGGCTTTTGACAATCTTTTGTGGTTCATTGAAGACAACTTAAATGAAATAATACCAGAGTTTCTGATTGCAATCATTTTTTTGGAAAAAACGTATTTATCTGAAGACTAATTGCAGGGGTGCCAATATTTTGGCCACCACTGTAGTTCTAAATCAGTTTGAGTTACTTATTTTTTAGTATATGAAGTAGTAACTGCAATTTCTCTAGTTCATAAAACCGAATCACAGAGTCTACATGAAACCAAGAAAAGAGATACACGGACTTGCACCTACTGCACCTACTGCATCTGCAAAGGGAAAATGTTATTGTTTTTCTAGAATTAAGGACATGACTCTTTTTTATAGAGAACAAAACTCATCTATTTTCAAATATCAAACAAAGCTCAACAAAATAAAACTTACAGTATCATAATGAATATAAAGGTAGGGGAGACACAGATTACTTATTGGGGCATTTTATTACCTGGCCATTCGCGATCCAGCGCGCGTTCTCTGCGGTGGATCAGGTCCGTCCGGATTCACTAATGTCGATTCCTCCTATGGTTAAGGTAAGAGCGCGAGTCCCGCGACACTTTTTTTTTTTCAAAATGCGCTGTTTTCCAATCCGTCGGGTTTTTTGTTCGGCAGCCCCCCCCCCCCCCCGATTTCCCGTAGCGTGCATGCCAGTGCCAATGGCCCACATCGATCGCCGTGCCAAACCCGGGGCAATACAGGGAAAAATCGCGCAAATCGAAATATTCGGGTAACATGTCGGGAGAAACGCGAATCGGGCCCTAGAAATGACCCCCATTGTATTTTTTTTACTGTTCTAGTTCATCTGAATTGAAAAACACAAAGAAGCAAAATACAATGGTACAAATAGCGGCAATTGGACAAACAGCATTTTTCAGTACAAGGGTTGCTCAAGAATTTGCAATCTGTGTGTGCAAAACCAACAGACTTGTCAGATTCATAAAAACCCAAAAAGGCACACATTTCCAGACTAAAAGTATAAGATCCAGACCATAATAAACTACACATAAATTCAGTGTTCAAAATCCCAACATGTCTTCCTTTTTGTAGTCTCCCCCCCTCCCGACCTGCATTGTCATAAATAATTGCTTTCTTACACAATCTACAGGGTC